>JANHFX010020551.1:42901-53154 GCA_027560015.1 Chloroceryle amazona | reverse complement strand
TCATAATCCTGTTTTCTAAACAGGTATTTAAACAAATCTGGAATGATCCAAATAAGATCCTGAGCATATGGAGGTAAGAGACCTCTTAAATCAGTTTACTGTAAACACTTTACCTGCCACACTGTTTCCTTAATAAGAATTTATCAC
This sequence comes from Chloroceryle amazona, assembly GCA_027560015.1. Lineage (NCBI taxonomy): Eukaryota > Metazoa > Chordata > Aves > Coraciiformes > Cerylidae > Chloroceryle > Chloroceryle amazona. The sequence continues at coordinate 53,007 of JANHFX010020551.1, read as the reverse complement.
AAAAAAGTTTTAAAGTACTTTAGACTTAACTATGAAGAACCATGATTTTTTTCATAAGAAAAAAGATCCTGTACCTCACACTTCAGATAACTATGACGTACAGTGTAGCACATTAAATAAGAAAGGTAATATTTAGCAAAAAGCAGGCTAGAAATTAATATCATAGAACACCTCTGTACTAAACCAGCTTTCTTTCTGATAGGAACAAGAGAAAAGGAAATAGTTGCTATTTTTTCCAGGCATTGCTAAGAGGCAACAACTACTATTTATGGGAGTTAAATGAAGGTTAGAAAAGAGTTTAGTTGAATGTGGTTCCCTCCTTTCATCTGGATTTACCTTCCAAAGACAAATCCTCTTGAAGAGACATGTCATCCCGTTGTATGTAGTAAACCTCGAGTATTTTGTAGGAATGGTGAGGCCATGGCTCCTGCTACTCCCTTTCAGCTACATTCTGCTTTTCTGGGGGGGAAGCTGAGACCTGTACTTCATCTATAGAAGAAAAAGAATGCTATCCTCTTGTTGTCATGGAAATAATCTTACATTGCCTTTTGGCCTGGTTTTGCTTATATCTTCCACTATTAGCTGCTAAAGTGAACATATTACTGGTGCAGTTTATATCATATATTCACTACTTGTCTGCACAAAACTAGATAATGCCTCTGCTTTTTAGTATTAACCAATCTGATTCTGACTAATATGCATAGCATCATTCCTCTTCAGTGTCTGTTACCAACCTTATCGCCATACATATGAATTTGTTGCAGTAGGTTTATTAAGTAATGTGACTACTACCTGCCATGTGTAGTTTGTTCTTCACGTGGTCCACTAAGAGGAAAGCTGGGTGTACAATGGAGCATTCTCTTTTCAAAAGATTTAATTTTACATGTTAGGCTTCAAGAAAAATAAATCTTACTGTATATTTTCAGACAATTGCTAAGATACTGAATGTCTTACCTAGTTATGTCTTTAAATTAAATTGGTAGAATCTCTGTTTTATAAAATTCCCAAGTAATTAACATCTACATTGTATTTAAAACTATGGTGGACTTTTTTGAATCTCACTTGAGGGAACTGACCTCTAGATTTTTTTAGTTCTTAAAGGAAGAGTGACAGAAATGTCTGGAGATTGATTTAGCCCACCTGATTAGAGAGAAAGCCTGGATGCCCAGCTCTTCATCAATTAAACTTAGAAGGATTTAGCTGAGCCTAAGAGTCAACATCTGCAGTACATTTGGATGCTAAAATCAATATTAAACCTGAATGTTAGAGGCTGGATTTGCACAGCAGAAGAAATGTTCTCCCAGTTGCCACAGGACTGCAAGGTGTCTGGCAGGTAAGCAGAAAAGAGGGAATTGCGAATGGTCTCATGAGGATGCGTAGGATATTCAGAATGTTTGGTTGTAGCTGGAGGCCAGCACGGACTGTTTAACAACTCTGGATTCATTGCTCTTTTCTGAAGGAATTAAAAATGTTTTTAATATTGATTTGGTTATAGTTATTAGGATTAATTGCTCACCAGGGAAGAGTACAAAGTGAATAGATATTCACTTAAGTACAGGTGTGAGGCTCACAAACAACTAAAGGAAAATATGTCACTCTCGTCACAGTAAACAGACCAGTTTTTCTGAAGCCATGGGTAACTTGTATTATTTCCTCTTAGGTTTAAAGAGATGACAAAGTAGCAAGGAAAACAAAGTTTCCATTTTTCTTTTTTTTTTTTAATTTTGTTATATACCTTGGTATATAACATAATGCTTATGATCAACTACAAAAATACAGTTATAATTTGTTGGAGAAAAAGATTGATGAGTGAATTATACTTTGTGGGAGGCAGTGGTACATTTTCAAGTTGTGCAGAAGCACTTTTCTTGTCAGAATCTGAAAGCACCTCTTATTAAAAATCCTCTTTTAAAAACATTAATACATTATTATGGTGTGTGTAGTATTTACCTAGGGCACTTGTCATTCTGCACAAATGAGTCATGGTTTCTCATGTATATTGCAATATACCCGAGCCATGTGGATCTGATAAAGGTGCACGTATTACAAATGGTGCATCCGCATCATTTTACAAAGAAAGAACAGTTAAGTTTTTTACAGTAGCAATTAGAAACTTTACTCAAACTTATTTTCCTAGCACTTACAAAAATTCATTTGAAACAACATTTACGTAATAAATAAATAGTGAAATTATATCTAATCAACTTTATTTTAAAACTGAAGGGTACTGTTCATTTTATGCCACATGGTATTAATTAATAACCCAGGTGAAAATGCTGCTTAGTGCAAACAAGTTTTTCAGTGGAAATGTGCTGGGCTCCAATTAAAAAATTTTTGAAATACCTCCTGTTTATATGAAAACACACAAGATTTGCATTTGGATCTACACTGCTGCTGCTCAGACACATCTGCATTATGGATGCAGATGCATTTCTCTATTCTGAATGCTGGCAATGCAGTACTGACTGAAGAGACTGCAGCAGATCTCATGCTGAGACTGATACAAACAACGTAATGAGTTTTAACAGGTCTCTACATGTGGAAACCATTTGGTATCTCCGTGGCTATATTTTTTTTAGTTCTTTCCTTTTTTATGTTACTTTTTACAATATTATTTAACATTACACTTGAGGCAAGATAAGTTTTACAGTTAGATACTGTACAGATGGGAAATGGAGGAAAGGACTGATTACACAAGCTTCCTAAAGGTCACCAACCCACTGAAAGGGATGGGAATAACATTCCATTTGCCTCTAATTCTGTGTACTATTTCTTACACTAACAGTATGACTGCATTTATCTTGTTGAGTAATGGATGAATAAATACAGGAACTAATAGTGCAGACTGATGAACACCCTCACCTCATAAAGTCAACTGAGCAACTTAAACCAGACAAATGAGCTTTGAGGGGACATATTCTGAAAACAAGTGTCATGTTAGATCAGAAACACTGTACAAACTTTACTCCTGAAAGGCAGCTTGGTGACTTAAGAGCACAGTTATTAAATTAGCCCTGTTCTTGTTGACCATTTGGTTTTTCATTACGACTGTGTATGGAAGTAAACCCATCACATACAGGTAATGAGTTAGTGAGCATGTCAGATGCTCTGTTTGTCTCTGATCTGCAGAGGGAGTAAAGACCCTGGCTGGTACAAGAGTGATTCTTGAGCTGAAGCTGATCACCACCACCCCTACTTCTGCCTCTGAAAGCCAATGGATGAATCCCTGGAGTATCAGCAGGCATCACACATTGACAGCAACAGATACTGTAAGGACACATCTAAAGGAGCGGGCTGAGAGATGCCAGCTCTGTGTATCAGGTGGTCTGTTCTGTATTTAGTTTTGACACATTCATCTTGCACAAAGCTAATTGGATTTGAAAAGAGTGAATGAGGATAGAAATGAAAACTGCCTTCTCATAACTTCCTTTCAAAGGGAAACCTAAAAGGGATTATCCTAAAAAATATGTCTGCTGCAGAATAATTAGATTTTGTAAAAAAAGTCATAAAATTGAAACCAAGGAGTTTCTAATTTTGAAAAAAAATCACCAACCAAAACCAGCTCAAGTTAAAAAAAATCTCTAAATAAGACTAATCTTCCCATCTGGATGTACAGTAATCCAAGAGAAGGATAACAAAGTTATTGTGTGGGGTTTTCAATGTTTTTCTTCTGTTCAGTGTGGTATTTCACAATTGACTGGGGCCTCCTTCCTCCATATTTTAGGAAACATCCACTGCAGTATTAGATTCTATAAATGAAAAAAAAAGTTTACAAGAAATCTAACTCCTGTAACGTAAGAAGTTGTGTTTTTGAGTAGCTCAGTTTCCAGCCATTGCTAAATTAATCTACAGATGACAGATAGCCCTCTTTGGCCACTGGAAATCATGTTCCAGATGAACTAGGAGGTCTATTGACATTGGGCTTGTACTGCTTAGAAATTCCAGCTTCCACGTACGGCAGTTGCCCTGGGGACTTGTGTGGACAAGACTCAGCAACCTCCATGCCCAGCTGGCAGCCATCAACCCAGATCCCAAGCAAGACCTAACTCTGACTTCCTGAAGAGTAGAAAGGCAGCTTTCCTCTCTACACTTATCTCCTAACCACCATCACTGAATAAAACTACTGTCTTCTGTTGCTTTAACCACATACAAGTTAAATAACAGGTCCTGTTCATCACTGAATGTCCACCAAAAATCAAAGCTGTCACACATCAGTGGCATTCTGGACACTGCCATGATACATAACTGTCTATTTACCTCTACTAGACACTAGTAGCTGTTTAGCTACTACTGAACTGCTCTGGTGGTTCTCACTAACAACAGCATCTTTAAACATGACACAGGCCAGCCTGGTTACTATTTTGAAGTATATTGGTTCTCCCACAGTTAGATTTCTTTATGAGAGAAGTCTCTGTCCGAAATCCACCTCTTTTCTCAACATGGAGATTTGACATTGCTTGATCACACATTTATTTTTATCTGGAGACTCTATAGAAGGGATTAAAAAAGCTTATTGCAATTATACAGAAGCCTGGAAAAAGATTAGAAATGTGTCTTTCCCATGGAAAAGGATGTTAATCCAGTATCAAAAAGTGTTTAGGCTGTGATATCTTTGGAAGTTTACGGATGTCACCTTACAATGGTGTGATAACTATGAAGGGTCTGTCTGGAACCAAACAAAGCTGAAACTCAATGTCATCCTGCTTATCCTTTGCACGTTATATCACGCTAAAGCAGGGAATTTCAAAACAGGGAGTTGCTATAATCCCAATGGGAAATCAAGGATGGAGAATTTCCTGTCCTTTGATATTTAAAATCAGAAATGCTGATGTTTTCTTTCAACTTACTTTTATTGGTTTTGCATAATACTTGAAACAATACATAAAATAAATATTTTACAGTTTTGTTCCTGAACATTTCATGAAACAAACACAAAATACCACAACTTTGTCTACTCTATTGACCTTCGCCACAAGTGTCCAGGACATGAGAGTCTCCACCCACCAGTGAGCTACATAAAGGATTAATATGGTATTTTTTAAAGGGAATATCAGGAATGTGAAAGGACTGTTTGAGAACCCATAAGAAGAGATAATGGGGAAAGTACCTCTTAGAAGATTCTCCAACATTCTTTACCAAAAACAGGACACAGTGAAAGATCAAGGCTTCTTCTATAAAGATAGCAGTTAGAAATTTCTCAGCTCTCTGTACCTAGAGCAGGCACAGTGCCACAGTCACAAAAGCATATCTCTAAAGCTTTTTCTAACCATAGTTTTGAATCCTGGCAACCTGTATCTTATATCTGACGTCTAGAGTACCTGATACCTGTCACTCAGCAAAACCAAATGAACTATCTTACCTCACCTCCTGCAGAGAAAGCTAACAAAGAACACCAATAGTCATAATTTCAAAGCCTGCCAGAAACACTCTGTCCCATGTGACATCACAACAAAGCTTTGGAGAATCACTTCTCATTGACCAATCCACATGAACGGGCTGTGCTTCCAGAGCACTTAAATTACCAGGTATGTTGACCTTCTTCCAAATCAGAAAGCATTAACATCTTTTAAAACCTCATTACACCTCATTCAAAATGAAATGAAAATGTTTTGCCAGGTATGTAAGGTGTACACAAACAAGTGCAAATTTACATGCGAGCATACAAACAAGCAAGTTCTTCAGTTCAGAATGTGTAACCATCCCTCTGAAGAGCAAAACAAGTGACTGATAGCACTTGCTCTACCATACAGCAAAAGTGGAGAACAGCAGATCGGTCTTTGGAGAGAAATTAGAGTAAGGACAAGGACCTGAAACAAGGATTTAAATTCATGCTAATTTAAATTCATTTTTGTGAAAAGTACTTTCAAACCTCTCATAATCACAAATAATTAATACTTTCCTCCATAGTCTTTCTACATCAGTTTCTAGAGGCTTGTCATTGCTTTCATCAGAGGCAAAGTGTTATTTGGAAAATCGTGCTTTGCACAGATTTTCATAAAATAGTTATTTTCTGAACTTTCCAGTTTGGACATAAAGGTTTTATCTATCCTAGCAAATCAAAGGTATCAGGGATTGTTCTTTTAAGGCCAACTGGCACAGAGCAGTTCACCCCCATAACATTAAATGCTGTTAGTCTCCAAAACAGTGACTTCAGCCAAACTGCTACTAGGTTCCTGGCCAATGTGGACACCTCAAACCATACCATGAATTCCTTGGAAAAGTCCTAGTCAGCCCTGACCAAAAGTGCACAAAGTTACTACCAATGTTTTAATCATATAGTTGACAAATCCCAGGACTTTTCCTAGCACTACTTTATTTATTAGCTTGAGCATAGCCAAAGAGTGGGGTTTATCTCACCCAGCTTTGGGTATCTGCAGCTGAGTAGTTTCTGCAGCCTCGCTTTATTAGAGGCAGTGGCAGTTTTGTTCATAGTGATTACTTCAGGGGTCCATTTAAGGATGAAATGGAGCACCCTGGGTCTGTTTCTGCAGATTAAAAGCAGCCCACAGTGACAGAGTGAGAACAAGCTCTCCTTAAGATGATACTGCTGTGAATCAAATCAAACCCCATGGACTGACAGAGTCCTCACAACTGCTAGAACAGAGAACTAATAAACAATGCCTGAAATTGTCTGAAATACCATGAAACTGCTTCTCCCTGCAAGCCTGGCAAGAAAGCCAAGTTCTGAGCCTCCCTTTCTCTGTTTGCAGTGTGAGGTTTGTATGTTTAATTACCTCACTGAGATGTTGTGAGGCCCACCTACATAATGTTTGCAAAGTAATGTTTGCAGAGCACTGTATGGTACATGAAAATTAGGAAGGCGAGCCAGGCACCGAGGTGAAGACAGAACCAGCAATCGAGCTCTGGATTCCTGTGTTTGTGTTCACTCCTCTGGTAGATTTTGCGCTGTGACTGCTGACATTTAGACAGCTCAGCCTTGCAAGTAATTATTTTCTCTGTATAAATTGTATTGAGGGCCCATGTATAAGACTACTTCTTACAGATAGCTTACAAGTCGTTGGTGTTTTCTACTGCATGTTACATCCTAGCATAGCTACTGCATTTGTACACACAGAGTGGCATGGATTTTCCAGTCATTGCCTACACTGGACAGTTTGAGCTCCCAAGGAAACTGCTTAGGAAATGTATGTGAAAACAGCACTGTTAAGGGAAAGAATACCTATCTGAATTGTAATAATTCTTACCGGTGACTACTACAGTGATATTTATGCACATGTGTGGGTGAATTCTCTGGGGGCTCCCAGCAATTGGCAAAAGCCAGAGAATCTAGCATGAATGGTGGCTGTTTAAGCAGGGCACAATATTGCTACTGTTACAGACACCTGGGAGGAAGTCTTAGAGGGGCATCATGGTCCACTGACCGCACACTTCTGTCTGATAGCTTTGAAAGAGGCCAGCAAGAAAAATTTATGCCTATTAAGCAGTGGCAAACCCTGCTCCTCCCTGGGGAAGGGTGAGAGCTGAGAGACGAAAATTCAGTTGCCATAAACATTCCCTCCAGAAAACAAAAATATCCTACAATTTAAAACTCCATTTTACCTTTTCTATGTTGGCTCAAATGCATTAAGAGAGCTGGAATTGCAGAAAGCTGGTCTCTGTCTTTTGAATACGGAAAGTCTAAGCAGGCAGGCACATAGTAACCATCTCTGTGTATCTCCCATTTAGACCATTTGGCTCAATGAGTCTCAGAATAAGCTAGCCTGCTGCTGACATTTGAGCACTTGCAAAATGCTATCATCACAGGAACATAAGGCTAGTTGAAATCCAATTTGAAAGTATGCAGTCCAGAAGGTATGAACTCTCCTCCCTCATTTCATTAATGCTCATGCTAGGCAGCCTTCCCTGTTGTTTCTTGTTACACATGGTATTATATGGCTTCTGTGCTTTAAAACCAGTAAGCATGGCTAGGTGACTCTCCAGGAGATGGATGACTTCTGCTGTTTAAATCCACTCTACCACTTCCACTAACAGAGACTCATGAAAGCCAAAGTGGTTTTAGATGGTGGGAGAGTAGTACCTCATAGCCAAGTTTCAATGTGGAAATCAGTGTAGAATTGCCCTCAGCATCACAGTGAGGTCCAAGAGGGAGAAGTCTCCCTGCATTGCCAAGTGCTTCAAAGGAGAAGAATTTATGACTCAATTGAGAGTTTAGAATCATTCCAGCTATGGATGATAGCTACTATTGCACAAAAGAGAGACAAAACTCTGACTGGATTTAACACCGCTGAATCAAGAGAATTGCACCAATACGTATTTAGTTTGACTTTCTGTCCTGGTTTGACCTAGAACATAACGAATTCTGTTCAGTAATTTTACTTTTCAGCTAAGCCTCTTCTATTTAACTGCACTTGATGAAGTTAATGGCGTATTTTTTCAGATAGTGTGTGTTTCTAGTAGTGATAACACCTGATGTTTATAGTTACTACCAAGGATTGGTATGCAGAAAGACTCTTGCTTATATCTGCTACTCTGGAGATCAAGGTCACTGCTAAATCTTGTGTACAACGTTGAGGGTGCAGAAAGCAAAAGGCTGTATTTACTGGGGGGACCAGATAGGACAGGTAACCCTAAACTGACTATTGAGGTGTTCCATCCTATATATGTCATATTCAGTATAAAGCTAATGGCATCCAAGGCGGACTCTGTCCATTCTGCCTTTGATCCCAATCCGTGCATTCCCTACTCCTCTTCCAGAATCCAGCTCCTGAATCTGGTTCCTGTCTGCCACTAAATCCAGTCTGGGGCTTCCCCAGTGACTGCTCCACAGCATCAGTGGAGATGTAATTGCTTTCAGGGGGTTTGTGTTCTATATTGGTTTGGTATATGTATGTATATATTTCATTTTGCTATTGTTTTCATTAAAGCTGTTTTAGTTTTCTTTTCCAGTCCATAAATCCCTCTCCCTTATCCAGTTCCTTTTCTCCTTCTGGGAGGGGAGAGGGGTTAACAGAAAGTGTCCATTATTAGACTAGAGGCTGGCCCACCCCTAATCCTTGACACTTTCTATGAATAGTGTCAATAAAAGTTGATGTAAACTCTAGAAAGCATTTCAGTAACCCAGCTTGTTTTCTCCTTATCTGTTCTTAGGTTATAGCTAACCATTTCACCTCTAGTTCCTGCTTCTACCTTCAAAAACCATCAAGGCTGCTTGAATAAGCAGCTCAGTTAGAACTTAATCTGTCCAGTTCTGTCAAGGATAATAAAAAGTGGGTTTTAAATACATTAATAACAAAAGGAGGGCCAGGGAAAAATCTCCCTTCCTTACTGGGTGAAGGGGGGAACATAGTAAGGGAAGACAAGGAAAAGGCCAAGGTACTTAACACCTTCTTTGCCTCAGTCTTTATCAAAAGACTGACTATTCTCAGGGCTCCTGAGTTGGTAGGCAGGGATCAGGAGCAGGATATCCCTCCTGTAATCCAGAAGGAAGTAGTTAGTGATCTGCTGTGCCACTTACCTCCTGGCAAGTCCATGGGTCTGGAGAGGATTCATCCTGGGCTGTTTAGGGAGCTGTTCAAACTGCTCTCCATCATTTATAAGCATTCTGGCTAAACGGGGAGGACCCAGGTGACTGGAGGTTGGCCAATGTGAAGCTAATTCAGCCTGGGTAGAGCAGCTGAACATGAAACAACATCGTTAGTGCACTGTGGCCTAGCAGATTAATTGCACAGCAAACTGGGTTATTCCACAAGAAGGGCCAGGAGGAGGATCCAGAAAACTATAGTCCTGCCAGCCTGACCTCGGTGGCTGGCAAGGTTATGGAGCAGATCTTCCTGAGTGCCATCAATTGGCACATACAAGACAAGCAGTGGCTCAAGCCCAGCCAACATGGGTTTAGGAAAGGAAGATCCTGCCTCTGATCTCATTCTATGACTGGGTGACCCGTCTGGTAGATGAGAGGAAGGCTGTGGACGTGGTCTACCTAGACCTCAGCAAAGCTTTTGACACTGTCTAACACAGCATCCTCCTGGAAAAGCTGGCAGTCCATGGCTTGGACAGGTGCACCCTTTGCTGGGTTAAAAACTGGCTGGATGACCAGGCACAGAGAGTGGTTGTGAATGGTGCCACATCCAGTTGGTGTCTGGTGA
>JANHFX010020551.1:26524-40984 GCA_027560015.1 Chloroceryle amazona | reverse complement strand
ATAAAACCAAAGGGCCAAAGGTGGCATAGTGTCTGGATATCAGCAGTGTCATGAGAGATGATGGTGTGACCAGCACTGCAGGCAGCAGCTTTGCACATCTCAGAGTTGAGGACAGTGAACAAGCAAAGCCACCATTTAAGCTCTGGCATTTCACCAGTGAAATACAAGAGCAGACTTCATGCAGTTATCCAGGAAGTCACTTCTACTATCTTACAGCTTCCAGTTGGAGGCAAATCCAAGATATTTCCCTAAATGCTCTTCCTTTTAAAGAGGGAAGACTGAACTAACATGCAGCATCTAACCCATAAACATGAGGGTGAGTGTCAAGCTGAAATCCCTAATGAGATGAAATTTTGACACTAGTTAAGGAGGAAAAGGGATGATACAGTAGAATAGCCTAATTTCTACAAAATGTGGCATACAGAGATTCTGCCAAACATGCCTGGACCTCTCAAACCTTCCTGGATGAGAAGATGACCATTGAGAAGGACATTGTCAATGAGAAGAGGCAGGAGAATTACTGGGCATTATAAAGCTGGGAACATAGCCTGAGTTCTGTAGAGGATAAATTGTGTGGCAGGAGGAACAGGGATGAAATCCTACAGAAACCTTAGGGTGTCAGTAAGGAAGAACACTGAGGAATTCCTCCTGCAGTTCACAGCCAGGTACTTTTCAACTGGAGTAAATGAAAGCCCTCTTCTCTGAGTTCCAGCAAGAAATCTTGAAGAGAAGAAGGAGAAGGGAAACTCAGGTAGTGAATCCAGTATTTTGGTTTTATTGTTCATCAGGAAGAAGTGTTCTTGAAAGTGTGTATCTACTTCTGAACAAGACAAGAAAAGTGTGAGACAGGAACTGAGGTAGTGGTATAAATTTCACGGATCTTGAAACACAGTCCAAGGATGTATTTTTTTAATGAACAGAATACGCTGTTGGGACTAAACCTTCATTCTTACTTTGTGTGGGCAGCATCTGGGACCAGATCTTTGGGAAATACTATGAATGCTGAAGAAAGTAAATGGTAGAAGCTGTTACTGGAAGTGGTCCTTATTCCCACAAAGATCCTTCCAATACAAAAACTTGATTTAGACATGCAGGTTCCTGACTTGTAGACTGAGATGTGCAAATTATTTGAGAGGAGTTAATCATGATAGCATGTTGAACTTTAGACCTTTTCAAGCTCATCACAGAGCTTCAGTTTTCATTTTTATTTGTGGTTAGTGGCTAAGGCCTAAGCAAAAGCAAAAACCTCTCAACTCACTTGCTTTTCTGCCAAGCAATTCCAGGATGGAACAAGAAACAAAAATAGGAGGAACACTCTGTTAATATCTTATCAAGAGATGGGGAGTGCCTGGGATGAGTGGTCACCCTAACCTAAGGTAACAACTCTCAGCAGTAGAAGCAAAAGTTACAGCACAGAAAATAAAGAACAATAGAATTGAAGAGTTTTGCACAGCAACTTTTCCTCTCTGCTTAAAGATGCATTTCTGGAGATAGAGTTTGCTGCCCGTCTCCAAGGGTGTGCTGAGAAATGCACACCAACCTAACGTGAACTTGGATCTTCCTCAAAGAAGAGATTTCCAGGTCTGAACATGGAAGGGAAGGAAGAGAGAAGTTATCTGCAGATCTAGCTTTGAACAGAGGTATTCCTGAGACATGACAGCAGTGGTGAAGTATATAACTTGCTGAAAGTAACCTGTTCACAAATTGTCTGTTATTTTAACAGCTGGGCTTACTGAAATAGATGGAATAATCTCCAGAAAAGCCCTGCCTGTCTCACGTGGGAATACTTCATTTGAGAACTGTTGAAGCGATTGTGAAGTAAAGACTCGAGGACTGGTTTGCAATAGAGAAAGAGTAAATGTGCAACATTTGGCACTCATAGTACTCTCACCAGGGAAAGGAAAGAAAGACTGGGATTTGGATTCCTGACTCTGCTCTGTATTGTTCATTAAATAGCTGTTGACCACTAAATATAAGCAATCTAGAGAGCAAAGACCACGGATCCTTCAGCCTTTCCTTTCCTAACACCACTGTCCAAACCATAAGAGAACTGTGCTCACTCTGACTCTTTGACCTGGTCTGCTCAATCCTTAATAGTACTAGGCAAAGAAGACAACTTCAAGAGGTCATATGGAGTGTATCTGTACTCCATGTACTGCATGTGGTCTGGTGATTAGGAAGGTAGAAGATGTCAATCTGTCACACAACTCTTCACAGGAGGCCCTTAGCCTATCACGGAGCATTTGTTACAATACAGCAGAGATGCTATTGTAACATCTTTCACTGCTTACAGTTATTCAGTTTGTCAGCATAGGTAGGATCAACAAGTAAAGGGGGTTGCATTATGCACCCTGGTCAGAGCCTATGAAATGGGTGATGTTCAAGAGACCTTTTTATTGTCGCTTATCCTATTTGCTATCTCAAAGTGCTGTTGTCTCAGTTTATATAATGGGCTCAGTTTATGTAAGCCTCAAAAAAACTATTTGAAGACAATCAGCCCTTTTTACTAGTACATTGAAATGCTTTCAGATATTTTTCTGCTATAAGTCCATGCTCTGGGAAGATTCAGATGAAAAGTTTTTATATAGAATCGAGAGAAGGCAGAATTAGTCATTAGAGCAGCACGGGCTTTTTAACAGCTGCTTATCAACTTTTAAGGAGTCACATTTTGGAAAATGGTTTGAGGAAGAGTTTTTGGGGCAGCTAGATACATAATTTAAGGAGAAATAAACAAGAGCTCACTATAATATAAATGCCCTAACTGTTTGCTTATTAACCATGGGAAAGAACAGTTGCACAATACATGGGCACTCAGGTCTCATAAACAACACAATCCATATGAAATAAATTTTGTAAAAAAAACCTGTAGAGTAATGGTGAATGCTGATATTTTGAAGTGTTCAGCAGCTGATCCTGTTGGTCAAATCAACACTTTTTTTCTCTGGAAAGATGCTTTAAGGAACTTTCTTCAATAAAGCTACAATGTTACTGCAAAAATATGATTTTACTTGCATTTCCCATACTGCATATGTGCTGCTGGGTAAAGAATGTGAGAATGTTTGCATGGCAGATGATCCACAAAATAAAGCTGTACTGTACTTTTGTTTGCCACTAACAACATCTTGGAAGTTGGGAGGTATGCCAATAACCACAAGGCAGCTATGTTGTTGGGATCAACCACAAAGCCTTTGCAAGTTTCTGCTATGTAATTTTTCTGAAATTTTAGTTAACAATTTCATTCCCATAGTAGCGTTTGCTCATTCTTACCATAGGAGTCGACCTGATATAGAAATCAAAAGAAACGAACATAAATCGGCAACAGTTAAGTGAAGGATGTGGAGTCCCAAGCAAGCTGTGGGGAAGAAAAATGCTTCATTTTGTCAGATTTTACAAAAAACCAAGACCTAGCTAGGGCTGGTGCTTCCCACCCAACACTTGTTCTTTTCTTTATGAAAATCTTTGGAGTTTTTAAAATCATTTCTCAGTTGGATGCAAACTTATGCTGTGCTTATTGCATCCACAGTTTGCTACCAAAGCCTAGCAATGGATGAGTAGTTACATGGGCCATTTATGATAATATTTTGGGGTTTTTTTTTGTAAAACTCTTCTGCTGTGGCTACTGGCACCACATATTAGATTATTAGAACATAAAGTTTAACAGAAATCCCACACCTGATCAGACTATTGCTGATGGAAGTTTCTTGCCATGGCTTTCTGGGATGGTTTCAAACAGCATGCATGATTTTCTTAGTAAAAAGCACTGAAAAAGTTTCTCATGTCAAGGACACATTTTCTTCTTGAACACATAAATTTTACCTATAAGTATTTATAAGTAGATAAAGGCTTTCTTTTTCCCCAAAGAAATCTGATGCTCAGGTATGATGTGTTTATATGTGTCCACAAAGAAAACATCCAGGTAGAAGTGAATATATGGCAGCAGGCAAGGAAGAAACAATCGAATTTGTTCCATTATAAACTTATTAGAAAGAAGGGGGTGGAAAGACAGAGGGAAGACACAGATGCTTAGAAGGAGAACAATAAGAAGAAATGCAGATAAAGAACCAAGAGGAAATCTTGGAAGAGCAAGAGCATGTAGACCTTACAATACATTCCCTTTTAAGCATTGACTTGGAACCTATCCCTAAAATGTAAGTAAAATAGCTGTAAAAATATACCTTTGTCAAAATATTTTATACAACTGGTGTGGCTATTTATATAGACAATGAATGTTCACTAGTGTTACCTTTATCCCAACTCATTGCAGATCCCAGCCCTGCCAGCAGACGAGATTCCAATTTGGATTGGAATTTTTGATTCTTCTGTAAAAGCTGAGATAAAAGTATATAATAATATTTTCTAAAAAAAATTGTCCAAGACTATGTAATGCCATTAAAGACTGTGTAATACATATGCCTGATGGAGTGGAATAAAGGCAACCATAAGCATTATTACTTTTTTAAGGAAATGTCATTGCTTTCAATCTTGTCAAGTTTGTCACTGACACAGAGTTTGAGTCTTTGCCTTTATGACTTAAATGTTGCTTAATTTTGTTTAAAAACATCTAATGGCATATGGAAGTTAAAAATATAGTAACAGGAATAATATGAATATGGAAGTATGGAAATATAAATGTGTAAGTTGCTTTTGGACTCAGTTGATAGCAATGACAGTTGGAGCTGTGGTGCTGCAACTTTTTAGATATAATCAGAGCATGTAAGAAGAAAGGCAGTGCAGTATTCACTTCTAAATCTAAGTGCAGGAAGCTCTGCTAATTATTGATTCTGTCCTTGTATCTACACGTTTGGGATGAAACTTCTCCCAAAATGTTCTCAGTCTCAATTAATCATTGATATACAAACACCACAAATCTTAGATGAAAATTACTCCATAGATGCAAAAAGCCCTATTTGCTTCATCATCACAGGCTTCTTGTCCCTGATGGATTGCTGTAACTGTATAGAGGAGAAATGCACACGATAATGGATCAACAAAAAAGACAGTACAGATGATAGTATTAGAGAAGTAAATATCTTCTGCATACAGATTTGCCAGCTGTAAATTTTACGGCTAATTTTTTGTGCATTCAGGGTACTACACAGTATAGCTACTGCCTGGACTACCTTATGATAGGGAAACAAATATTTATCCACATAATATTATGTGGTCAATTATTTTTCTTCTACATATGACTTTTTATGCCTGTTACCATGTATCTGTCTTTACTTATAAGTGAAACACAAATCAGATGAAGACATTGGGTCTTAATCCAGATCCTCTTTTTTTTTTGGACTGAAGCACAAATGGACTTCAAGATCCAAAATCAAAAAGAAACTTAAGAACTTCTGAAAACATTTTAGTTTATTATTGATCCTGTGGTATTTGATTTAATCAGGAAGAATTTTTCCTTGAAAGATAGACTCTGTCCAAAGAAGGCATACTTTTGGTGAATCACAGGCCATCACCCCTGTCCTCCAAAGTGCACCTCAGAGAGTTATTTGTTATCACCTGCTAAAATAAACCGATGTCCACAGCTGTGATGGTGTCATCAGCAATCTCCTAACTAGGTTTCACACTGCAGTATGAAGCCCATGACACCACTCCAGAACCCTTCAAAGTATGTCTAGGTTGAGTATTTGTCTGCCTTGTTTATAACTGGTGAGAACAAATTGCCCTATGGGTGTGACAGCTTCAGATCATGACCATACTGGTTATTAGTCAAAGTTAAAAGATAAACAATTAATATACTTTAATACAGTGAAAGTAAAGCACTTGTCATACCTTTAAACAAGCTATATCAGATAAAATAACATACACTGTACATCTGATATTTGTGTTCTATCTCTAGTGGAGCCTCCAGATTCCTTCTTGCAAGATCTTACCAATCTAGGAGAACCAGAGATTTCCTTATCTGGCTGGCCAAGTTGCCAGGGCAAAGCTTTGCAAAAGAAATCATCAGGATGTTACACATCATGTGACTGGGGACTTAATTACCACAGCATAACTTATCTGCCTCATCTTCTCTTTAAAATAGCAGTCCTAATCTTGATTTGTGGTCCTATGTCAACAGTAAAACTATCTTTGCTTGGTGTGGATAGTGGCATTGAAAACTAGGAATCAAATGAAAAGAAAAACCTCTTCATTCAATGAAAACGAACACTGACACCTGGCAACCCAATTTTCAGAAGAACACTCTCCCTGAATATTCAGTATGTAAACATACGACCATTTTATCCACCCAGCATTCACAAACTAATCCATTCTCCAACACTGTGCCTTAACAGACAAAACTTGCATCATTTACTTATTAGATGTATACAGTACAGTTTTAAATTTTTCTAAACTCAGGTAATTTCAAAAGGTTATAGTGCCTAGCAGCACAGTAAATAGGATAAGTTTGTAAATGGGATGTTATGCCTGTCAGTGTCAGAAAACCCTGTTACTTGTCACTTTCATTTTTTGTGAAAGAATAAATTCTTCTTCTTCTCTTTGTTATGAAGAACTTTGATAGCTAAAATATGACAGAAGCGGGAAGGTGATCTAGAGGGGTGAGTTTTGTCCCTACAATCCTGCTCAAAAGAATTTTGTTAGGAAGTTGTTTCCAATAACCTTACAAAAGCACTGTTCCCAGTTTTGCCTTACGAGAACTACTCCCACAGACGGCTGACCTTCATCTTTTCTAATTCTGGTGCTTTCTGGTTGCCAGAGGAACACTTTTGGTTTGTTATAAATTGGCCAATGTCGTTTTTTTCAGCTTTAAAAATTTTCTGTAGTAAATATTTGTAGACAAAATATAAAGCCCTCCAGAAAAATTATCCAACATTTCGACATATCCGCTTCCCACCTAAATGCAGTACAGCTTGGACATACTGCATCTAGTTTGAAGCAGAACCATATCATAGCATATGGTTTCAAATTGATTTGTCATTTTTTCTTGGCTATGAACCTTGACATAGACTATTTTCTCCTCCTAATAGCAAAAACCAAGACAAAATAGAATGCTAGATTGCAGGTGTTTCCATGTTAAAGGAAGAACATGGGGATGGCTTGGTAAGTGTATAGTACTTACATGTTTACGTAGGAACCCAGTGTTCACTGCAAAGTGCAATATCAGTAGATAAATGCAATATTGATGCAGAATCTTAACTTACATCGATTATTTCAAAACTTGTAAAGCTTTGTTCAAAGAGAGCACTGTCCATGAAGAAGACAACCACTAAGTGTAAAACTCCAGTAAAAAGTTATTCAGCATTTCTACTGTCATCTTAATAGTGTCAAACATAGAAGTTCTCAAGCAGCATAACTATTACAGTCAAAAAAAGTGAACTGTATGGTTAATTTTGAAACATTTAAGTTGAGAAATAGTAAAAACCTGTTCATTTTCCATTTATTGTTAGACTGTTTGCTACAAGACTTGCTCTAGTGTATTTTCCAGTGCGATTTTAAATGTCTGATACAGTAGACTTTCCTTCTTCGTGGTGAATGTTCTGACAAAGAACTGGTGGTAACAAATATATCTGTGTATTGTAGGCATTTCTGATATTAATAGTTTTCATCTAACTGTCCATTTTTTTCACTGTTCCACCATATACTTGCTGGGTGGAAGTAGGTCTGTGCAAAAGATTTCTTAGAGATGAAGTATCCAAAAATATCTGCTATAGAAAGTCACTGTTTACAGAAGCTGTGAAAAGTAGGGGAAAAGCAGGTATAAGTGCTCTGCAGCCAGAAGTACTGCCAGTCAAACAGAAGTCCAAGGAAGGCAGGTTTAGGTGCTGTTACCAGATATCCAAGGACAGATTGGGTAGGCATGGGGGAAAATCAGCCAGACTGTAACAGGTCAAGAGAATCACGAGCTTTCATGTAATTACTTGTTGTTTAAGAAGTTGTGTGAAAATAATTCCGCTCCAGGATGTATAGATGGAGAACTTTAATTAAAAACACTGGGATTTATAAACTCCAAGTCAGTGGCAGAAAAGTCAATGCAAAATATATTCTGCAAAATACAATAGGGACAAAAAACCAAAAGGAGGAGACAACTGAAACTCTTGTGCAAAACAGCAGTATTCTTTGGTGTCACTATTTCTCTGTTAATTGGGAAAATAGGAAAATGACCCCACTTCACTTTGGAAAAGAACGGAAACACAATCCAGCTGATAGCTATCCAGTCAGGCCTATAAACAAAGGAATCTAATTTTTATCATCACATTTGCATACCATATCAGATATGTATTTGCCTGTGTCTATAATACACATACACAACATCCCACTCAAGTTTTGAATGTAACAGTATATGGAAAATCTACAGGGTAATACAGAAAATGTACAGATTTTTTGAAGGGATATAATTGAGATAAAAACACAATAAGTTCTTCCATTTAGTTCAATATGTAAATAACTATGTTTAGTGTAACCTCCAGGACTTTTTTGATACTATGGAAATGTTATCAGGAAGTGCCACACTAAACATTGATAGTTAAAGAGCTGTAACCAAGCGTATTTCTATTTTGGATCGTTCAGGTTCTGCTCCAGTAGCACAAAGTGTTACACTTGGTTTCATCATCTGTTGAATTGTTAAATATCAAAATGATTTCATAAAATGTAATACTTCAAAGTTAACAAAAAAACAGAAAAACAAGCTGTGTTAGCAACCTAACATCCAGTGCTTGTCAACCTATTAAGATTTTTCCATCTATTCTGCCAACAAATTACAAATGAAGACAATTTAAATGGTTAAAATTATTCCTTGTCCCCCAAACAAAAGTTTTGAAATACTTCTTTTCTTGAAGACAATAATTTCATATCAAAATGTAGCTTGTATTTTTTGATCTATCATCTGTCTTTGTTACTTGTTGCCCATTGAGAAATTACTAAAATATTCTCTCAATTTAAAAAATATTTTTTTAAAGAAGTGTTACTGGTATTTTTTTCATAAATTTAAATTACCAGAAAAAATAATTTTTCCCTTTTTCCTCCAAACATGTGCACATCAGACAATTATTTCAATAATTTTTCTTGGTTTATCACACTGCTTTTTTCTCCTGTGTTTTCCAGATAGCAAAGTGGCAAACGGTAGCAATAGAGGGAAGAGAAATAAAGTCCTGAATGGTTAAAAACATCTGTATGGGCAATTTTTTTCGTCCAGAATAGATTTTTTTTCTAGAACATGTCTTCTGTGAAAAACATCATTGGCCAAAACTTTGAAAAAAAATACTGGAAACCATCAACTTCTTTTAATAACATCTGATTACAGCTGTCTCCTTTTCTATTTGGAAATAATGGCTATACAGTATTGTGCACAAATATTTGATTTAGCTGATCTCTTCTTTGTAAATCTGGTGACCAAAGAGTTAATGACTTTTTGGAAGGCCAGGGTAAGCTATAGGGGAGGGCACTGATGGCTCAGGCTCAGAACTTCCAAGCAGCTGAGGTTCCATAGAGTTCCAAGGAATTGCAACTGCTTACGCCAGAGCTAAATATATCTGCATGTGAAGAGTTCCTATTAAATAAAATAATCAGGCTTCAAACAAAGGTGGGAGTTTGCCTTGATTCCTCTATCTGGACAGCTGAATTACAGCACTCCTCTGAGAATGGAGCCTTTGAGAAGAGCCAAAACTACTTTGGTCGCCACCTGTGACAAAAAATTTTTAGTTTTCAGGTTTTCTCATGAAGACTCAAAGAAAATGGACATTTTCCAGTAAAATTTTTCTTCGAATTGTAACAGTGAGCAGTTGTGTTGTGTAAAAAGTAGATATTTGCATAGAAAGCTCCTCTGAAACTTTTTTTTTTGTATTCCATAAAATTAACTATTTAGCATTAGAACATTTAGAACGTTTGGTGACTATCTATAGCATGCCATTGTATAAAGTCCTGCAAACTAGCAGCTAATCCTTTGCCTTTTTCTACTTCTGTCCACTTTCTTCCCATAAAAAATAAGAAGGGAAGGTTTGTTTTTTAAAGAGTTTGCCTTTTGTTAAAAAAACCCCAACAAAACAGTTACAGAAAATTCTTGAAATAATGCCATGCATGTAAAGTGCTGACCCAAGAAGATATCTGAATAGACATAGGAAAGGAAGAGCTGTTCTCAGCATGTTCCTTCAGACACTGCTTTTAGCTAAGGGCAGAATGTGATGGTACCAGGGCTGCTCCACATGGGAGTTTAGTTCCAAGCTAATAGGGCATGTTTAGGGGTCCCTAAAGCTTACAGTTGTTCTGCGTGGCAGTTCTGCCTGTGTCTGCATCTGAAGGTATAGAAGTATAGAAGTATTTGAGTCAGATTCTGTTCACAATTAACAACAACAAAAAAATAAAATGTGATCAGGTTAGAGATCCTTCTGCTTTGTAACCTATTTTAACAATGATTAGCAACAGGTATTTAGGTAAAGGCCGTAAGAAACCGAGAACAGGGAGAGTAAACCTCCCTCTAAGTAGCCATCCCAGTTCTGGAATTCAGTAGTACTGGAATTTCCTGAGCAGGTTGCAGCTGGGTCGCCTTGTTTAGTAGCATTTAATAGATCTATTCAGCATGAATTTGCCTCATCCCTTTTTGAACTCATTTGTGTGTTTTGCCTCCTCAACATCCTTGAAAATGAGTTCCTCTATTTAATTATACGTAGTGTGAAAAAGTACTTCCATTTTCGCTTAACTGTGGCCTGATGTTTTTGTATTCCCTAATTCCTGTGTTATAAAAAAGAATCAATTTCCATACCTTTTGGAGCTTCCTGGATCTCTGCTGAACCCTTCCCTGTCTCTCTTATCGCTCCTCTCCCCCTCTATCACTTTTTCTGAATCAGAATCCAAATACATTTACACAGTAATAGTCAACAAACCTTGCTGCAACCAGACAAGTTTGGCCACCTTCTGTCTGGCCTGTCTGCCTGACCTTTCCTTGTTGCAACAAGGAATGGATATATTACTTAACAAGCTTTTCTCTGAAATACTAGAATGCCATTGTACATCACCATTCCTCTCCACAAGGATTCATACAAAAGGAGTTTCACGTTTCAGTAGTGGAGTGCAGTTTGGTCCTTGGAAACTGCTTCGACTTTATTTGTTTTGACTTTACAACATGGGGGGAACCCAAGCATTACATTTCCCTCTCTTTCTTTAACATGCTAAAAAATTCTAATACAGGGAAGTCAAACTCTAAACACCAGACCAAATTCTAGATTTAGTTATACTTCAATAATATCTTCAATATCCAGAAAGTCACAGACTCCTGTCAGTGCCTAATTTGGTGCCTGAGGGAAGGAAAGTCTTCTCTCTTTTTATGCTGGGGAAAAGAAGTCCTCCTGTGCAGATATACAAGAAGTTGCCCTCCTGTTAAGTCACTGTTTTACCCATGGCTGTTTGGTGTTACCATGACAGTTCATTTATATAGGCTTGAAATTATTTTCTGCGAACAATATTTGCCTCTGGATTTACATGACATTTCTGGCATCAACCATACAAGTGCACCACAAAACCAGTTTATTTCCAGAACTTTCACCCCCACTGTCGACACACAGCTGCAACAGAACGGAAGACAGATGAATACAGCCTATTTGTGAGTCCCTTGAGAGAAATGCATTAATCACTAAGCCCAATATGAAAAGGTACAACCAACTTCTTAAGCACTTTCTCTGCTACAGTCCATGCTTCATTTATATTGCTGGCATTTCTCAAACACCCTCCCGTGAAAGAGGGTGAAATTGTCAGCAAGTACAAATCTTGAAGCCATTCCTTTCTGGTTGCACAAAAGTCTGGGCTGAGTAATTAGGTAATTATCAACTGTTGCTGTCATCAACTTTAAGGAAAGCTACACTAAAGTAGATATGGATGCAGAAACTAAATGTTTTTTCTGGCACTAATCCTAGCCCTGCTCAGGCTGCCATAAGCCAAGCTTTAGGAACTTTCTGCTATGATACTTAAAATGGTCAGAAACCTGGAAGAGCAGCAGATGAAACTCCCCACCTTCTGCTTCAAATGCCCAACATCAACTTGTTACACTGCAAATTACAGAGACATCTTTCTGATGTAGAATGCAGAATGAAGAAAATACTGAGAAACAAAATTTAGTACCAGAACTGAAGATATGGAAAAAATGTGAACAATTCTTAGTGAGAAGACAAAATGCTGCCAGACAAATGGAAGGAGCTGGGTCAAAAGCTTAGACAGAATATATGTTGAAATTGGATGAACCTGAGAATACCAATCTAACAGAGAGGAAAAACCCAATGCAGTAACAAGAAGACTTACTCACTGTAACAAATCAGATAAGGTTGGTATTTGACACAGAAAATGGGAAACAGGAATGTGGGCAAATTTGAGGCTACTGTAGAATCATCATAAATTCTACATGAAAGGAAGTAAAAGAGGAGGTAGTTCTTAGAAATGAACTGGAAAAGAGGAACTCCCTGCATTTCTCAGAATATACGTTTGGCAGTCAGCTGTAGCTGCTGGAAAGTGGACAATGATGAATCTGTGAAGAAACACAGCAAACCTAAGGCAATCTCTAGGGCAGACATAGAAATACTGGTCTCAAAAAACCAAAAGGACAGAGATGAACAAAAGGGAAAGACAACCTTTCAGGGAAACGTAAAAACCTTTAACTTTCTTTCTTGTAATTTTTGACCTTTTTTGGTCTTTTGTCATCGCAAGATTTTAGATTCAGGAATTTGTCTGCTAGTTATATAAAATTTTGTCCAGTTACAATATTTCATTTAACTACCAGTTTAATTAATTTGTGTGATGAAATATATAATTTGAGATTCAGAAATTCTCATTTCAGACAATCTAAAGATGTAGCATAGCCACTGTTGAACATCGATTTCAATCATAAGCTTCATGGTGCAATTCCTTAAATTCAGTGCTTGTGAATGTTCATGCTACGTGGAACTAATTGTTTGTCTCTGTTAAAAAACCAAAACAAACAAAAAACCAAGCCAAACCAAACCAAAACCAACCAACCAACCACAACAACAACAAAAACCAAACAAACCCCTCCACACAAAAAAAGCTATAGAAGTAACTCTACAGGTTCCACCTTAATCACTGGAAAAATCAGATAAGCTTCAGACATTCAAAGACAAATCTCAAACCAGAATTCAAATAAATACTTATAGTAAATTATAGTAGTTTTCATGTTTAAAATCTATAGACAGTGGACCCAATGGATGAAAAATATCAAAATGAAGACCTAGGAATTCAGTCTTGCTAAAACTAACTTGAAGCTATGTGAACTTCAAATCAAATTTATGGCAAAGCATAAATTCATACCCTTCTATACTTCTTTAACTACTGAAATTGGCCTTAGAGTATAGCCTTGGAGTGGCAAAATAGGATTCACATCAACAGATCAAGAGAGAAGCCATAAGTATCTGGTCTTACACAGGTGGCAAAAGGTTTCTTCCAACCCCCATCAGTAAGCGAGGACTCAAAATCCTTGATTTCTGAACATGTAATGACTACATGCTCTGCCTAAGTCAGAAAATGTTAGGTCCATCCTGTCACCTGCATCTGTCCCCCATATACTGCACCAACATCACTTCAGCTTCACTCAGATGTGCTGAGTCAGCTACTTCTCATGAAAGCCCTAAGCACTAGGCTAGACAATCAAGATGTAAGCTGGATAACAAGACAAAATAGAAATACAATTCCAGTTATCACTCACACTTCACACTTTAGACTACCTTCTTAAACAGTCCCCTTAAGAATCCCAGCACATGCTGAACAGAAAGGATGACAAGATGGACCCTGAATGACTTAGTTGATATTGTCCCTCACTGGAGAATAAAATCCCCCTATGACTCTCTGAAGGTATTTTGTCAAGAGGAAACATACGTTCTCTGATACAGAAATTGGTCATAAACAAAGACATTTAGAGCTCCTCTCAGTGAGACTCAGTTTCCATCATTGCTAGGAGAAGCTGACCTGCTAATAACATCAATGCTATTTCAGTCCCAAATATGAGTGCAAAACATCTGTATGCTGCGAGAAGTTGACATTTCATCTATGCATTCACTTCCTATCATCTTTGCTGACTCATTCAATGACAGATCATTTCTAAATGATGGAGATGCCAAATTACATTGAGCAAAGAGGCTCTTCAAAACCTTCATGCTACTGTGTTTCACACTACGTGGTATTTTGTCTTAAAGGAAACAAGGATTATATTACAATGCATGTAGGACCTGATTTCCTTTTAGTTACAGCCTGACTGTTCAATAACAGTGCATTAGGATCTCAATGGACAAATGGAGAAAAGAAGGGTAAATAAATATTTTGTTGTTGTTGTTAACCTCTTTTTTAAATTATTATCATCACAGGTATCATAGGGTGTCAGGGGTTGGAAGGCACCTTGGAGATCTTCAAGTCCAACCCCCCTGCCAGAGCAGGACCATATAATCCTGCACAGGTCACACAGGAACACATCCAGGTGGGTTTTGAAAATCTCCAGAGAAGGAGACTCCACAACCTCTCTGGGGA
>JANHFX010020551.1:0-16334 GCA_027560015.1 Chloroceryle amazona | reverse complement strand
ACAGCCTGCCCAGGGAGGTGGTTGAGTCACCATCCCTGGAGGTATTTAAGAAACGGGTAGACCTGGTGCTTCAGGACGTGCTCTAGTGGCAGGCATGTAGGGGGTTATTTTGTGTTTTGGAAGTCATGTTGATCAGGGTATTTAGGTGTTTTTTTATTTATGTGTTTGAGGTTTTTTGGGTGTTTTTCTGTTATGGATATGGTTGGACTCGGTGATCTAGGAGGTCCTTTCCAACCATGAATATTCTGTGATTCTGATAGTTCTCAAGCCCATTCTTCACTTAAAAGAACACTGCATTAAAAAAGTTAGTTTGTTCACAGGAAGATGAATTTCCTCACCTTAAAGAAAGTGAAGCAAATGAAACATGTCAAAAAAAATGCTCTCTGCAGAACACACTGCAGGGAAGCATTGTGGTTTCGATATAAATGGCTCCTGTGGACCGGTCTTGTAGCAAGCTCCTGATATCTGCCTTGTGGACTTCGACAGTCGTATTCAAACAAACAGAAATATTGTTCCTAAATAACTATGGGAAATGATAATCTGACATATTTATGATGTATACAGCAAAGCGAAGGTAACAAGAGATTATGAATACATCTGATTTTGTAAGCTGTTTGTACTCGAAAATAAGCACTTGAGGCTTTCTACATGTTGTACTAGAAAAGGATGTTATGGATCAGTGATTTCTTTCTTATAGTATTTAATCTAAGCCTAGCGACACTCATTTTTACATGAGTTCTGCTCCGTTCATTCACGTAAAAATTCCCATTTGCATTCTAAATTATCTTTCTGCTGTAACAACTCCATTTATAAAAGTTTAATAAGATGATCTCTAGGTTTGGAAGGCTAGCCTAGGTAATCATAATATTGATTTGAATATATAGATATTATTTTTAAATTACAATATCTTTATATGAATGTACTTGCTCTAAATCTTTACTTAGAATCATAGAATCATCAAGGTTGGAAAAGACCTTTAAGATCACCAAGTCCAAACATTAACCCTACTCTACCAAGTCCACTAAGTCATACCCCCAAGCAGCACAGTAAAATCATAGAATCATCTAGGTTGGAAACTTCTTACAGATTTTTATAAAATGTTATATTTTAGAGAACAAACTCCCTACTAGGTATTGTTGTAAAATGCAAGTAGCATAATTTTTTCCCTTATTTAAAATAGAGAAAATTAAGATTATGATTTGTGATTTTCCACATATTCATTTTAAGGATCAGTATCAAAGATCATGTATGAGTCAGTCTACTGAGTTTGTACTAAGATGAACCATGAGTATGGTCTGACTTAATGCCATTAATTCAATTTTTCTGGTTTCACCCCTTGCATGTGATTTATTGATTCATTTTTCCATCCCCATTTTAGTGAATGCTGAACTCTGAGGTTATTCAGCAAACAATGTTCTTCCACTGACTGTCCCAACTCATTAGTACAGGGCCTGCCCCACCAGGAAAGAAAAAAAATCCAACCTGTCAGTAATACTAGATGGACACTGCTTATAAAGAACAGTGAGACACCCTGGTATGTAAGAACATCTGTCACCAATACCATGGTCAGAACTGTCCCCAGGAAAAGCCAGCAAGGGCTAACAAAGGCCACCTATGGCACCACTTGGTATGCTTGGTGACTTGTTACCTACACTGTGAGGCTCAGCCGAGCAGACTTCTTATCACATAGTGGTCTGAAGGCAGATAAATCAGGGAACACAATTAATTTACAACAGTCTTCAGAAGTCTATGGAAGACATAGCTAAACAGGTCTGTAGCCTAAACATCCAGCAGGTAGAAGTACAATTAGAACTTCACTATGAAAATGGAATTGTGGAAACTGAGTTGCCTTCCTTTTTTTTTTTATCAATGGATAAATATATATATTTATTTTGTATAGTTACTGATTCTTGGTAGGATATTTCTGTATATGAAGAATGACAAGTTTTGCTGTGCAAAAAAAATCTGCTGCTTCTCTGCTTCTGTAACAGACAGTGAGACCAACTTCCAGGCTGAAATCAGCCTCTTCAGATATCAGAACAGCAAAGGCCTGGAAAAGTCTGAGAATACAAATATCTGAATCTTGCTGAGCATTTGGTTTGTTTCCTGGAAGTTAAGTTACTTCCCAGGATTTGAGCTATTCTGTGCCAGACTGCATCTTTTATCAAGGTTTCCTACATCAGTGGGTAATACTACAAGAATAACGCACAGGTAATATTTCAATGTGGCTGTTACATGTGGAGGTACAAGAACTGAGAAAATATAGAAAGACCACAAAGGCTGGAAGCCTTGTGCATTGTTTGTCGTCAAACACTAATAGTCTAGTTTGATGTTTCTGAGAGTGATGTAAAACATAGGGTAACCTTTGCCCATTCCTTACTCTGGAATTCCCATGTACCAAATGCCACCAAGGCAGAGCAGCTTCCCTGGGAAGGCTGCCAGCATTGTGAGTACAGTTTGCTGAAAATAACTTGGTGCCAAGAAGATGCAAAGGGCAATCACTTAAAGGGAAAGATGCCATTAGAGGATTTGCCACAAGCACAAAAAAAGATTGCAGCAACAGTGAGAGAGGAATGTATGTGTTTCAAGTGAGACCTAAGTGACAATTGCAAAGCAACAGCTGCAGTTTCTAGAACTTATTTCACTAGTTAAATAATTTCAGGGGCCTGTAGGCAAACTTATTTTAGATTTGTACTGATTTCTTCAGAATTATTAAGAAGTTGGAATCTAGACAGAGATGTAGCTTGATTTGCTGATGAGCACATCAAGATGAAGATGAGGTAACTTTGCCAAACTCATTTATTTATAAGCAAATGTTAGGGGATATGGTGAAGTCAAGTTAACAGCAGTGTTAACCTCGTTATATCAGGATAAAAGATAGCAAGGGAAGACATTAAGAATGAGGCAGATCCCAGAAAGACTCAAATTATCAGATGCTTTGGTTCTTCAAAATAAAATGCAATAGAGATTAGTTGCCAGAATATTAACATAGAATTTATGTAAAACTCATAAACCAGTAAGGCCAGGTTGATAAAATAGGAGAGCAGGATATTTCTTGTTATCAGACTCAGATATAAACCGAATACAAGAACTGGAAACAATACTACTTTCTTTATTTAACATATACAACTCTCCCATACATGAAAGATTACCACAAAGCCAAGCAGATTTTTCTTTGCATGTATAAGAAGGGAATTTGTTTTATATCTACTAAGTTCCCTATACCATGAACTTTTTCAGGACCCCTTGACAATTTAAACGCTCAGTCATAGATCTGATCTTTCATCGTGTGAGTTTCTGTTAGATCCTAATGCTTTTTCCACATCTGTACTTAATAACTCACAAACCATCCTTATAGTTTTTTTATACTGTTATAAAATTTAGAAGGACATGTCAAGTCCACAGTTATATTCTGACAGTTTTCTAAAACAACCCTTGAATAAATATTTTATAAAATTTCTAAAAATGTTATAATAATAATTATCAATCAGTCTATTTCTGGTACTCTGAATGGGTATTGTCAAGACCTGCAGAGACATTTGAATTTGCTCAGTATTCAGACACTCCTATATACAACATTATCCACATGATTAAATATATCGTTAGAGACCTAAAACATTCAGAGTATTCAAAATCACCATTCTCCAGATGAAAACGCATGGCTGTATTATTGTTCTTGTGGAACACATTATTTGCAGGTACTGACATAATGATTTTTCTTTAACTTATTATGTAAAATTGCCATAATAAATTCTCAAAGAATTTCCGGATATTCACACATAATGAGATGTCACAGTGTGAACCAGTGAGGTTAATAAGCGTTCTGGAGTAAATAAGTAACGATCCCCATCACTTCTTGTTTCTAAAAGTCAAATCTTTACATTTCTTACACTCTTCTCACATTTTTTTTCTATTTTATCCCTCATCCTCAAGGATAGATACATTCCAGTGCTGCATAATCTAGGACTACAATATGTTATCTAGGATTTGTTTTAGTTGTTCTCTTTTAAACACATGATGATTCCTTTGAAATATTGAAAGAAATATACCTTGCATATGGAAAGGGAAGTGTTGAGGAATACAATAATCCTCAGTTTCTTAGCAGCTCATTTTGAAATTTCACAGAGATGTCTCCTGTACAAACAACCCTTACCCTCATGCTGGAGACAGCCTTTATGTCACCAGAACTGTGTGGTCAACCACCATCAAGAAATCTGAATAAAACTGGACCCGAGTCGCCAGTGTTGAACAGATTAAATATATTTTTTTTTTTTGTGCAGTCAGTTTACAAGTACTGGAGGTCAAACGATCAAAATTTCATGGAAACAAGAAGAAACAGCAACGACATAGACTTACTATCAGTAGTTTTATACTCATATAATCGTATAGTATCAGATGAAGGAAGGTGCACTCTTACAGGTGTTTAAGGCAACAAGATACAGTGCAACTTCCCCCGTCATTCCCTGTTATCCACCTTTTCTTGTTTCTTCCTCCTCCACCCTTTCACTTACTATCTGCCCACAGCCTGCCCACACAGTGCGAAGCAGAGACAAAGCTTTTGGGTCAGAGGGAGATTCTCCAGGGGAGACTCTGGTTGGAACCAAACAGCTTTGGGTGTGTCCTTCAGCTTTGGATGCTGGAGAAGGGAGCACTGTTAGCAGAGCTACAGGACCAGACAGTTAAGCAGTTTCTGCTTTGGGGTGCCTACAGGGGACATCGCTCCGAGTACATACAGCTTCCACCCTGCCTGCTGAAATGAGTTTGTGCTTTGGGTTCAGCAGGAGGCAGTTATAGTTTGCACTCTACGTGCATATGGTAGGTGAACTGAATCCTTTGAAGTCATTCTATCCTTGGTTTAGGAAGGAATCCAAATCCCTAGGACACAGAGCAATTTTTCCATAACAAATTATTTATTTTATGAAATGGCAGATTTCTATAGTAGAAGACTCTGTCGACATAAACTGCTTGTATAACTGTTTGTTTATTCTGCAGTAAAATAACTAGTGTTGTACACAGAGAATAGAAGACCTAAATATTACATTTAAACACTAAATAATTTCTGAGTTAATAAAAAAAATAATTTTCTGAGTCAGAAAGTCAAAAGTGACAAAAGCGTGAACCTCCAACTCTTAAAAGACATTTTTGCACAGATAGAGAAGCCATTTCCAAAGAGTAGCCTTTAATACATTTGTGTTTCCTGAGTTTCTGTCTCTGGGGAATAAAGATGTCATATTAAATGAATCTTACTGATCTGACCAACATGTTACATACAAGATTTTCATATTCTGATGGTACAGCAACACGCTTTGCAACATAAAGCAATAACCTTAAATAATCTCTTAGCTCAATGCAATTTTTCCTAGGTTAGTATTTCATTTGGTATGAGTCTTAACATGATGTCACGTTCCTGTTTGGGATCCAAAGTCTCTGAGACCATCTCTGCTTGCCTTTTTCCTTTCACTCTGTTATCAGTCGCAATCAGAAATGTTTCTGATGTTTTGTGGTAACCAAGGATGTACCTTCCCCTTGTGCCTACATCTACCTTAAGGTGATGTATTTTCTTCCCGTAAGGAAGTTCACCGTCCTTCTGAGTTCAGAAGGACCGTGTACTTTTAATGGGCCACAATCAGAAGACAACAGATTCTGTTTCTCTTGATGTTTACATTTTTAAGAGTCAGATATAAAATTCATTATCCCTACATGTAGTAATATGATAAGTAATTTTCTAATCTTTGATTTTCTACGCTCTAAGGAAAAAGGAGGATTTGAAAAAGAAGTGAAAAAAGGGAAAAAATGGGAAGTTTTCTGAAGTAGCAAGCAGCTGCTGTAATAAAAAATACGGATGGAAGAAGAAATATTGTCATTAAGCAAAAGGTCAAGAGTTTAAGGAAAAAGAAAACACATATGCTTATGAATTAGAGAAAATGATTATGTATTTCTTAACAGTGATGGATGTAAAATGTTTGCCCCAGCATGCATCCTCCAGTTCTTCTACTGAGGGTTAGCTGAAGATAGCTCTGCCTCTTCTAGCGAAGTGCAAGTAGCATTAATATTAATATTTCTATTTGTAAGATAAATTAATATTATAATAAATTTATAATCATTAGCCATTTGGCTCTTCCTAGTATTACAATGTCCAACCCTTTAGAAACCCGTGGTCCATCATTTTATTGAAGTCTACCATAGGATGGCTGATGTGACACATTTAACATTTTGATTTTAAGAAATTCTGAGGATCTCACAGATACAGACAGCAAAGCTGGTGGGAGCATTAGGTGCTTCAGCGAGGCTCAGGTTTCAAAATGAGCTCTCCAAAACATTTTCAAGAAGGGAATATTTTGCAAATTCTGAGCTTGGTCCTTAAAAGAATCTTCATTTAAAGGAAAGTTGTTGGAATTACCAAATCAAAGAAAACCTTTTTTTTCTATGACTCTATTTGTAAAAACAATAATTGCACTAATTGGACTAAAAAAGTCCATCTTTTTCTTTATTCATTATTTCTAAATTATAGCTTTCATTAACATATCCTTTTATACCAGACTCTTCTAGAACAATGAATGCATTGCATGCATGAAGCATGAAAAATATCTTCTAATTTCTTATACCATACATGACAATGTCAGAACTTTGCTTGGCTCAGTTTCATATGTGCCTGGACTAAGACCAAGGACATTCACTTTTACATGACTTAATTTCCAAAGTCCCTCTTCCAGACCAGAGGGACTGCAGGAGCACTGCCTGAGGTTCACAGGCAAGATGCAGAGGAACATTAATAAGTAAACCATCTGTGTGTTCAGCAGGTACTTGACTCTGAAAGGCAGTTAGGGCAATTTAAGGGACCAGATGAAAATTCCACTACCCCTGGTGATTTTGTTTGAAACATCCAGTGGTGGACTGACTCCTCATCAAAGCTTTCCTTACCTTCTCGTCACTGAAATCTACAGGTAGCTGATACCTCAGAACCACCCTATCACCCTCTACAGTGCAGATTATTTGTTGCCACCACACACGAATCTGAGGGTAGAATATGTTGATTCATGTCTCCTGACAGGAACCACAAGAGCAACTGTGTTGACAGTGCTATTCATATTTGACTTTTAAATGTAAATTAACTAAACCAATTTTTCTCTCTCTGCTGCACTCAAGTGGCACTTCTCTGCAGAATTCAGTGGTATCATAATTCAGATCCCAGTTTGCCAGAGAAGCTGACTTACAATAGTGACTTCATAAATTATAATTTTGTACATTTGCAACATGGACAAGAACTCCCTGACTTGTTCAAAGGCATTAGATTTGCTTGTGTTGAACTTAATAAAGTGTAAAACAGTTTAGGTAATGAAAAGTTGTTAACATCAGCTTGTGACTAATTTTCTGTCTGCTACCAGGAGAAACAGCATTAGCTCCCATGCCAGAACTTGTAAATCAGCGTGGTGAAAAGGTAATTTTTAGACAAGCATTCTCAGGAGAAAATGGGGGTAACAAAGTGTCAAATAGGAGAAATGCCTCTTTAATATAATCTTTAATAAAAGGTCTCTAGAAATTGAGAAAGTAGCTCAGAGACTTTTGAAGTTCTCCTAAAATCAGAGCTGGAGAAGGCCAACTGTCGAAGTACTGTCAAGAGAAAATAATTAAAGGTGGCTACATTGCACTGAGACCTTTCTGCTAATTGTTTTCTACATTTTAAACATCTGTACCATTAGAAAGTTTTTTTTTTAGGGAATGGTTTGTTTCTTTGCAAACTAATTTTCATGAGCTATAATATAAAAGGTGTAATGCTACATAGCACATAAATAAAGCATGCAGTGCTGGTTTTGTTTGGTTTTTGTTTGGTTTGGTTTGGTTTTTTTCACTTATTTTCAAAATAAGAAATAGAAGTACTACTAGGTCTATTGGGAGGAGTGTCAGAAGAGGATTGTTGAAAGAGTTAGAAATTCAAGGCTTCAGCGACCTTTGGGATTTCAGGTCAGGTGCTATAAAATAAAAAGACCTAAGCTATAAAACAAAAAGACTTTTCACCATGGTTGTTGGATTGGAACTGGATTTTCAGCCATCTCTGCCCACCCCCAGGCACACAAAGCAAGCAAAGTCTCTGTGCCCCTCAGTCCTCACAAGCAAGGCAGGAATTCTGGTGTAGTGATGAGATTTTTTTTTCCCCTCAAAATATATCCAAGCTTTGCTCTTAATACCAACAATGCATTGGAACAAAAGCTGTTCAGATGGAGGTGCTCATTTGGAGGAAATACCCATTAGAAGGATTTCTTGGGTTCAGGACAGAACTCCTGGAGCTGCAGGTGGAGTGCCACTTCAGCAGTGGAGAAGCTCGTTTCACACCAGGACTCAGCGTGGGGCAACAGGCTGTGGGCTCCATCTGCCAGGCCCCATGAACACAGAGTTCAATCCGTGGGGGACACTGCAGTGGTAACCTAACCTAGGAAAGCCAACACAAGCAGAGAGGGAACTTGAATGTTTTTCTTCTATACACTCTTTAGAGCACTAACCACAGGCTGTTGGCTACTTCTGTCTGAGGTAGAATGGGAAAACATTTCCAGGCAAGCTCTTGTGCATAGCAGTTT
This sequence comes from Chloroceryle amazona, assembly GCA_027560015.1. NCBI lineage: Eukaryota > Metazoa > Chordata > Aves > Coraciiformes > Cerylidae > Chloroceryle > Chloroceryle amazona. Next base: position 7,761 of record JANHFX010020551.1, on the reverse strand, counting down.
CTCAGACCTAGCCATTTCATTTACAGACTAAAGGGAATTTGAGTTTTTTTGAAAGCTTGACCATATCTATCAGCTTTGATGATGATATATACAACAAATTTCATTCATTCTCCTCACTGGTTGTGCTGATTTTTGTACCATACTGTTACAGACTTTATATTTTGGTATTGGATATTATTATTATTATAATAAATACAGTTTTGTGGTTCAAAGAGACAGGATGTTACAGACTTACTTCATGAAAAATACCTTGTGATACAGTGTTGGTCCCTAAACAAAATTGCTATTTCCCTGTTACGCCTCTTAAAATTATTACTTACATAGCTGTGTCATTGAAGCAGATCATGTTCTATACTGAAAACAAGCAAGACCAGCCCCATCTCTGTTCCAAATATACACAGTTTTGCAGATGATGGCACATAGGCTAAAAATCGAGGTTGTGTTTTCAAATAAAACCTGGTAAACACTATTGTTCTCTATGAGAAAGGGAAGGAGAGAAAGGAGGTTTAGATGGAAGGGAAAGAATGAAACGCAGCTTCTGCGGAGCCATCAAAAGCAGCCTGATGATACTGCAGTGCTGAGGAAGTTGTGGAAAAATGGTATGAAATAGGTATGGCAAAAGGCTAATGAGCCTAAAATTTGATCTAACTGGTGAAGAGAAGGAGTGCTTATAAGATCTGAAAGCTCAGCGGGTCTGATCTTTCACAGATAGAAATTTGTTGGAGTCCTATCAATCTCTAGAGGAACCGTGCCATTTTACACTCTCACACCCTGATGCAATTTGAGTCTTCTTTTTAGCTTTTAGTCCTTCTACTTTTTAAAGCAGTCCTACAAAACAAAAACCAACCAACCAAACCAATGACACAAACAAAAAAAAGCAACTGTGCACCTGAGGAATTCACTTAGTGAAGAAATATACTCCAGTTTTATCTTTCTATCTGGCACATTTAGTTTCTTCAAAAAAACAAATGGAAGTTTTTTTCATAGCAGCATTTTAGGAATTTGGAAAATATACTTTCAATATAATAGTTCTCTCTCTACAGTATATTATTTTCCACTTTATTTAGTACTGTAAATGCATTTTCAAAGTACAGAGAGAGGGGGGTTTATAACAGCGTCCTCAGATCTGCTAAAGCAGAAAGCAACTCACTGTCCTCCCAAACTTTGAACAGGCAAGGCTGCCTCCTTTCATTTGCTGATGTGTGCAAGTTCTCATTTATTAATCAGGACTACTTATTGTTTTCCTGGCTGTCTTACACACTCTTCTAATGACTATATTGATTAAACTGGAGATATGCTGCCTAATTAAATTTATGATGGCCATTCTGATGCCACTTGAACATTGTTATTGAGACACAGATATGACTGCCGTGTGCAAAATAAAAATGTCTTTTCATAGGTAATACTGAGCCAAGTCATAGCCCAACATTTAAGCCAGAAAGAGCAGTTTCAAGCCTGTTTCAACTTAGTTATCAGCTAACACAAAGCCAGAAGTGTACTTTCTCCACAAAAATCTCATTTATCTATTTTCATCTCTCTCTGGGTGACTATATGAGGTCTTCTCCTTCCCAGCAGCCTGGTATGCAGCAAGTCCCCATTCTATTTGACATTCTCAGAGGTTTAAAGCCAAGTAGACATTAGGAAGAATTTCTTTACCATGAGGATGGTGAGACACTGGAACAGGTTGCCCAGAGAGGTGGTGGAAGCCCCATCCTTGGAGATTTTTAAGACCAGGCTGGATGGGGCTCTGAGCAACCTGCTCTAGTGGGAGGTGTCCCTGCCACTGGCAGGGGGATTGGAATTAGATGATCTTTAAGGTCCCTTCCAACCCTGATAACTCTATGATTCTATGAAGTAGAAGTGGTAAGATGACAGAAAAGCAAACCGAATGTCAGGTATTGCCCATATTTAGTGTATTTCAGTGTGCAGATGCATACATAAGTGAAGCTCACAGCACTGCTGCACCCTCAGTTTCTTGTGGAAATTGGTGCTCTTCTACAGAAATATTAAGCAGACGTTGTTCTCGGGACCAACTAAGCCGAGGTCCTACTTCTCATTCTATAACAGGATCATCATATGTAAAGGCAAAAATAGCTATACCCTTTGAATGACAGCTGAATGAATGCTTGAGAGAGTACTAAGGCATTTCATATTAATATATGCTCGTTTCTAAAGCACAGCAACCACCTAGGAATCATCATCCCTTTTTTCAAGGCATTTAGTCCTTGCACACCACCACACCAAGGGATTAGTCCTTGCTCTGCCACTCCATGCTAAGACAAGTCCCAGAGCTTAGCTAGTTTTCACAAGCACTGCAGGAAGTGTGCTATGGGGGGAAAAAAAAAAAAGGTTGGGTAGGGGTAAAGAAAGGGACTAAGGACATGAGAGAGACCCCTTCTGAAAGAAGAAGACCAGGGAAATTTCCAAAGGGTCCAGAAGTGATTACATGGTAGCTCATTATCATCCTCCTGGAGTTCTCTAGTTGAAGTTGAGGTTTCTTAATTTCAGTTTTACAGTTGTATATTTCTCTGAGACATCTCTGAGTTGCAGTCAAAACATGCCTACGTCCCACTTTATTCTTGGAAAGGTAATGATCATCCTTTCCAAAACAGCTTTCCTACATCCAGATGGCTTAGTATCATAGACTCTGCTATGAACAACCTGTATAAAATTTTATACAGGTCTTGACAACAGTTGCCCCACAAGTGTGTTTTTCTGCCTCTGTGACAACTAGCTAAACTTAGTTTGACAGAGATTACGTGCTCTACTTTTAAGAACCTTACATTGCCATCATCAACATATGCCATAGTGACATATTTGTTGGTGAATTTTCTCATACCAGGAATTTTTGTGGGTAACTAGTATAAACTTACTAGCTAAGGAAAAAAAAAAATACCTCTGCAACTATCTTCTTCTAAATATTTGTTTCTCATTTTTAAAGTAACCCACTCAAAGAGAACTAAATCCTTCTGTTTGTGTTTGCATGCAATTCTACTTTAGCTAAACTGTAACAAATTTGTCTCTGTGTGTGATGGGAAGAATCCTGATTGCTCCTCCCCACCTATTAAGAGGGAGAGATCATCAGCTATGTTTATCCACCCAGGCAACCTGGATGTCTTATTTGGCTGGATAGTAAACTAGCAGAAGCATATCGTATACCACCACGAGACTATGTGGCTTAAATAAGTAGCTTGACTGAGTTCTCATCCATCTTCGCTCACAACTCCCACTGGGCAAAGAACGGATAAGAAAATGAAACTTAAGGGCCCTTTCATTAGTTTAATTTCTATAGTTCAACACTGTATCCATAATAAAATAATAGCCATACATTTTTCACTTTCTAAGAATGGAACAATTGAAAAATGTGCATCAAAATTACGGCATTGATGGACTGCAGATACCACCCTGTTAAAAATGTGCAAAAGCAATGCTGAAATCATTTGACTGTTGTTTTTTTTGTAAAATTTGTCTCTGCCCAAATCTTTTCACTTATTGAAGTCTGGCTCCTGCAACTGCTTTCTTTTCTATCTGATCTGACTCTGATTTGTTAATTTTCTACTTTAAAACTGGAGGCTTTAAAACAGATAGCTGTCACTAGCCCAGACCTGAGCACTGCGAAACCTAGCAATACATCTCCTGAATCCCACAGTCTGTTGCAGAAATTATAAGTTCAGAGGTTCAGATATTGTTTTCTAATGCAATTTTCTTGGAATAGTACTTTAGCAAGAGTAATAGTGAAAAACAAAATGAAGCAGTGCTCTAAAAAAAATGTCAGGATATGTAAGAATTCTTTTTCCTAAAAAATCTTTCAGAAATTGACTTTGCACTTTGAATTTCTATTTAAATGAAATACAACAAATAACCTTTTAACTCTCTGGTATTTACACAAAGCCAGTACCTCAGACCTGACAAATTCCTACCACTACCAGAAGACACATTATTTGATTTTCACTCATTTACTGTGAAACCACAGAAAAGTGTTACAAGCCATCCTCATCTCATTGCATATGTGGTGCCTGGCTTTGTGGCCCAGCTTTTCAGTTACCATGTTTCATCTTTAGCTGCCTAAATTAACACACCTCATGTTGACCAGAGAAAGAAAAAGCATCAGAACTTCTGAACTGCTTTTGGACACAGGCTGCACGTCTGTGTCCCAGCGCCTCCAGGGTACAAACTCTAAATAATGTCAGTTCTACATCCTGAAGCTAGTGACTGAAAAGTGCAATTTTCACAGTAGGTGTAGAGCTTATGTTTTACTGAGAGTGTAAAAATTGATGTCCCTGTAAGGGTGAGCCTGCTTTCTGGCTGAGGAACAAGAAAAAGGAATGCTATAATTCCAATCTAGAGTCCCATCTTCGACCCCATATGGATGTGGAAGGAGAAATACTGAACCATCATTTCTTTACAAACCACTTAATTTTGTTCTGGCAGCTGGTAGGACCCCAGCTGTCCGTTTTGCTTTCACCCTGTGACAAACACACGGAGTGCTGTAATAATTTCAAGCATGAAAATGGAGAAAAGATGAACAGCAGTGAGTTGCTAAGAACACTCATTTACATGGGATGTCTTCCTGACTACCCCAAAAGACTTGTTTTTCTGTTAGACCAAGTACATCAAGAGCTTTTGGCCATATATCTAGCTTGATTATAGAACAGATTAGGTCTTAAACATTTCTTCTGATTAAATAAAGAGGCATCAGGTTTTAGTCTACTGACAGTAATGGTTTGGTTAGGAGCTGGCATTTCTGCTTCCTATAGCTTCAAAAAAGGAAATAATCAGTACAAGGGAAGATTTTCCCTGTAAGACTGAAAATTGCAAAAAGACCATACATACATCATAAAATAGCAATTTTCAGATGATTTCTCATTAAAATATGATTTAACTATTGGTAGAAGAACCATGGGGTGAATGAAAAGGAATTATGTATGATTGAATGTCTCAATTATACTTCATAACTGTAATGAAGACACTGGAAAATCAGTTTGCTTCAATGAGCTACCTAGAGGTCTGGTAAGAGCAAGCAGAGGGCTGGGTTTCGGAAAGGAAAAGCACATAAACAGGGAGGAAGGGGAGGAAGCAGCTGCTTTATAATGGTATAATTATATACTAGTCTACAGAATTTTCACAGTTTAAAAAAGTGGTCTGCAGTAAAACAAGTCAGACTCAGCAGAGTATGTCTTACTCTGCTAGAATCACTAGAACTCCACTGGTGGCAACTCTTCTCCACTCTACGGAAATAAACTCAGAATGAGAAGCAATTCTTATCCCATGAAACTTCTGCAATACAGATATTTTTCTTGAGACAGTGTGACTGCAAATGCCAGCATTTCATCCACTGCAGAAAAGCCAACCTTAAAGTGTATTTTGTTGTTGATGATGAATTGAGAATGGTCAGAGAAAGGACTGCAGATAAACTTATCTTACTAAAGTAGAAAACCAGTGCCATTTCCTCATCTGAAGTCCACTTAGCATATTTACTATTAGTATCACCAGTAATAGTAGCTACGAAACACAGATGCAGCAAAATGTAGATTATAGAGCTGAAAAACGAAGCTTCTCTAAAAGTGTTTATCAGAAGAGGTGAATAATTTAATTATAGGAAATTATTATAAACAAATGTCTTACAGATTGTGTTCAGGAAACTTGGATATCTTCACGCAGTTACAGGGCTGCTCCTTACAGAACAGGCTGTAGTCCCTACAAGCTGAGGCATTCCCTTAGTCGAATTTACTAATTGATCATCTAACAAATGCTGCCTTAACCTTTCTAAACCTGGGGCTAGAGAAGCAGTCCTTTAGTTTTTGAAAACAGATGGCAGTTCACATAGTAAGACTTTAGGGAGGGCTGAGGAGGGGAGAATGGCATGGAGATTACAGAATCACAGTGCAACTAATGGAGCTTGACTTTGGATTGTTGGATAATATGAAAAAAATATCATCAAGTATCCCTGAAGAGATGGGGCACTGAAGAGTTTGTCTGTGACAAACCTCTTTGTTTCTGCAATCATCAGTGAAGATACAGCAAAGGAAATGGAGGAGCTGCAGTTATGCATTTGCAATACACAAAGTCCTTGTTTTCCCACTAGGCACTGCAGAATAGCAATTGTCCATTCACGGCACATATCACATCCTCTGCATTTCAGAGCTAATATTTTTGCAGTCCTTAAGCTAGCATGCTTAAGCCTAGTGTAGTTAATTTTTGTAACCCTTCTGAGGTGCATTGCATGAAGTAGGTGTGCTCATGTTCTGTTCCTTGTTATATGAAATGTTTTTTCAGGTGTAATTTTTAAAGTTAAACTAAAAGATTTTCAAATTTCAGGGGCTTTATATCTTCAGAATCCTCTCAAACGGAGCTGTAAAATGTCTCATTTCACAAACTGGGAAAATATGAAGATTGCTTATCATTGAGCATACCTGTATATTGATCCAATTAACAGCAGAAGTCGGCTGTGTTGGTTGAAATTAAGACAACTCAATACACACACAAACACACACATACACACGAGCTCCCACAAGTGGCTCCTCCTCTTGTATTTTAGAATCACACTCCTGAAAACAATGTTAGTTTCATGCTAGCAGTTGCTTTCATTTCCTGCAGCACACACTGTCCACTGTAATGCTGCAACACTCATTCAAGGCAGATCACTAGCTCCAATATGAATTGAACCTATATGCCATCAAACAGACATCAGGCTACATTACTTCCACTTCCAAACAAATTTCCACTTTTCTCTCTTTCAGGAGCAAAAGCCAGCTGAAAACTGGTGGTGCTGTAAGACAATCAGCTCCCTCCCTTCCCACTGAAGATCTGCTTGTAACTCAATGTGCAGTCTGCTTCTTAATTTTGAACTTCTGAACCCAAACCAGTAAAGCAATGTAAGCATGTAGGAAAAAAACCCCCAGTGTGGTACATGTACTCCTAAAAATGAGGGGGATACTCTTTTCTGCTTGACCTGTTTATTTCCAACTCTTTCTCTCACTAACTCTCAGACAAACTCACAGCACCCTCAGGATAAGAATGAGTTTCTGTTTCTTCTCTTTTCATCTAAGCCATCAAAGTCACAGGTCTCCTCTCCTGCTACAGAGCAGTAGGAAAACATATAGAAAAAGCAATCACACTTCTTTGCTCGGTGGGGTCAGCAAGGATTAACAATAACAGATTCTTTCCACAATCCTTTTTCGCCACCAAATGGTTAAATCAACGTAAGTTAAAATTTTCATCTAGTTTGAATAAAGAGAAAAAGGGAGGAAATTCAAAACACGGTTGCTGTAGTAACAATCATCAGTAAAAATCTTTTCCACTAAATAATAGTATTATCTCCCTCTCCCCATTACGATTTCAGTTCCCCTTCAAAAATAATCATGCTGCCTCTTTGATTTGCTGTACATACCTCAACCATTAAACAAGACATTTAACCATAGTGGCAGTTCTGTGACCTTTGAATGCCGTGAAATCTCTAAGCGGTGCAGCTTGTTCATGAAGACTTGTACTGCAGAATCCAGTAACTGCATCCAGGATTAGAAATACAATTAAGTAACAACAGCAAACAAAAATAATAATGATAATTAAAAAAAAGAAATTTAAAAAAATACAAAAGAAAATGAAAACCTCCCCAAGTCCCCCAACCCTTAACCACCTTAAGAAGCAAAAAGGCTCAGGAAGAGAGTGCACTTTTCTGCCAGTGTAAGGGCTGGGAAGAGCTGAGCTGAGCTTGCTGCAGTCTGCCTGCCAGTGTTAGCGAGCCGAAGGCCGTGCAGGACT
>JANHFX010020550.1:0-38489 GCA_027560015.1 Chloroceryle amazona | reverse complement strand
AACGTCACTTCCGTCTGCTTGCATCATAACTAAGCGCTGCTGGCTATCAGGCTGTAGGGAGAGGGGTCCTAGCTTCCTGTACATTGCGATATCTTCCAGCCGCCAGGCCCTAGCCAGCAACATATCTCCCCTCCCTATGCATAACTAAGTTAGCAAAAATATCTAGTTCTATAATTTATAATAATCTTAAAATATATATATATATATCATAAGCTTGAGCCAGCAACACACCAGTCAACAGGGTCTTTGCCTTTTCCTAAGTATGCTATGGATATCCTGAATCCAAGTTGAATATAAGCCTGGAAAGGTGACAGTGATCACCAACACCTGTTCCTAGACTTAAAAAGCAAATGTTCTGGCTGTTACTCCAAAACAGTGGCCTGTAGACCAGAGACAAGTCTCTGCTTTGACTAAATCCCTGTCAGAAAGAGATGTTCTTCTTTCTCTTTCACAGGAATACACCATTGATATCTTCTTTGCTCAAACATGGTATGACCGGCGTCTTCGTTTCAACAGCACCTTGAAGGCCCTCACACTGAACACTAACATGGTGAGCCGCATCTGGATCCCAGATACCTTTTTTAGGAACTCCAAGCGGGCCGATTCCCACTGGATAACCACTCCTAATCAGCTCCTCCGCATCTGGAATGATGGAAAAGTGCTCTACACGCTCAGGTACATCCAGAGGGCACTGTAGCTGGCTGCTGAGGTGAGCAGGTCAGGTGAGCAAGGAGCTGGTCAAAGCAAAGGAGGTTTCCAGGTGCCCTGGGACAGAGTAGTAGAGATGTCTCCCAGTGCTGATAGGAGTACACATGCAGTAGTAGTTGATGAATGGGCTTCCTCTTCCCAAGGTGAAGGCTTCCAAAAAATCAAATGTTTTTTCCTTATCATACCTAGAAAAAAAAAAAAAATACAGATGGTTTCCTAAATTAAAATCCTTTAAAAGTTTATGTTGGTCAGTCCAGTTATTTGATTCTGGTAACAAACATTTGGCTTTTGTTCCCATAACTTCTCACTCCCGTAATTGAATCTGAAACACTCACTGAAAACAAAGTCTTTTTGAATGTGAAAATTTTTCTCACTTTAAAAATACCCAAGCATATGTTTTGTTTTACTGCTGTTTTGAAATGTTCCTGCAAACATACTGATCTTCAACAAATTAGTGTTTTTGTCTTGAGGAAGTGAAAATCCCTCTGTCACATTGTGGTGTTCGATTCAAACCACCTTCATCAACACAAAATCTCAGTCTCTCTCTCTCTTCTTCTCTCAGGCTGACAATTGAGGCTGAATGTCTGCTCCAGCTGCAGAATTTCCCAATGGACACTCACTCCTGCCCTTTGGTTTTTTCCAGTTGTGAGTATACATATTTTTAAAATAGTTTTAGAAGGCAAGTAGAGAAACCTCAGTAGAGTAAAACTTTTCTGGGGACACCATCCTCCCTTGTAGCTGCATATTTCACCTCATCTCTATGACTCTTTTCCTTGGCCATTACCCATCACGCCCTGAAGCATCTTTCCACTCCTGGGCTAGCAAAGGTCTTTAGGGACAGATTCATAGCACCTCTGAGTTTTTCCTTTATTTTGGTGGATGGTTGGCTGTGATTATTTCACTGTCCTTCTGGTCACTAGACAGAATATATCCCTTCAGCTGGCAGGCAAATGACATCCATCTTGCCTTGTATCTTCCCCCTTCTCCCACTCTCTGAGAGGACAGCTTGGCTTTCCAGGCCTCAACCCAGAGACCATCACAAAGGAGGGGTACTAAGATCTACCCGCTCAGCCTCCACTTGTCCATTCTTACCAGCAGAGAGGGTTGATGATGTTTGCATTTCTCCTCTGGTAATTTTGCAGAGAGCCTTTCTGCACCAAGCAATTCCTGTCCTCATGCATTGGTTGGAAATCTGATTTAGTCATCTTAGTTTGAGTTTACCTCTCTCACTTCCCCTGACACAGAAGAGATGCAGCTCATGTAACTCTGAGATACTTCAGAGGGACACAGTGTGATGAGGAGATACCATCCCCTCATCTCCTACTATCCCTCATTCTATGCTAATAACAGTACATGCCATACATGCTTGATAATTAGAAATACACTTCTAGTTGGCCAGCAAGCTCTTTGTCCTTCCCTCCTTTGAGGAACTATCTTGTTGGTGTCAAGGTCCCTGCTTCACAGAAAGACAGACCTAGAAGAGGCCATGCTCCAGCTTGCAGGAACCAGGTCTCCTACTCTATGGAGAATGCACGCCTTCTTTTCCATACATAGATCAGCTCATAGGGCAAAAGGTACAGAGAGAGCAGCCACATACATGCTACCACCCATGATGGCAGCTTTGTATTCCTGGTGTACTCATGCCTAGGAAGGGAAGGTAGTCAATGAAGAGTAGTGAAGGCCGCATGCTGCCCCAGCAAGCTAAAACAAAGATTTCTGGCTGAGGGAGTCCTCTTACAGTAATCCAAATCTCATTCCCATAAGCACAGTCCTTAGAAAAGCTCTGTTTCTATCATTGCTTTTACCATCCCTAGGATTTGAAGTAGCCCACAAGGGGAGATCCTGTTCTTATTCCCATTGCATGTGGAAAAGGCATCAGAAATACCCTCCTGAAAGCTTCACATTTACAAAACAGCTAAAGTGAGATGCTAGTGCTTTTGCAGTCAGGATGGTGAATGAGATAGAGGCACATGACAGTACTCTATCATTGATGTCCTTGCCCCTTTTTCCAGATGGCTACCCACGTGAGGAGATTGTGTATCGATGGAGGCGCTACTCCATTGAGGTCTCTGACCAGCGCACCTGGAGGCTCTACCAGTTTGACTTCACAGGGCTGCGGAACACCTCAGAAGTTCTCAGGACTGGGGCAGGTGAGGCAAAGGGAGACAGCCCCACTACAGAAACACCAGAGTGTTGAAGACCTCATAGGAGGCAAAAGAGTCATCACACAGCTCCACAGTGGGCGGAAGGCCACAACAGCACAGTTAGAGAAACATAAGAATGGATTGACCTTTGCTAGAGGAAGTAGATGTGGTGGAGATGAAGGGTGAGTGGAAGATGAAGCTGGAGTAGGCTAGAACCAGTGACATCTCTGAACTGTGTGGTAACAATCCTCAGCCTCACCTCCATCCCTGGAAAGGTGATGGAGCATCTCATTCTGGAGATCATATCTCAGCACATGGAAGAAAAGGTTATCGAGAGTAGCCAGCATGGCTTTATTGAAGGGAATTCATGTCTGACTAATCTGATTGCCTTCTACGATGGTGTGACTGATTGGTAAATGCAGAGAGACCAGTGGATGTTGACTACCTTCAGCAAGGCTTTTGACACTGTCTCCCATAACATCCTCATTGGGGAGCTCAGGAAGTGTGGGTTAGAAGAGGGGACAGTGAGATGGGTTCAGAACTGGCTGAACAATAGAGCTCAGAGGGTTGTGATCAGCAGTGCAAAGTCCATCTGGCAACCTGCAACTAGTGGTTGACCCCCAGGGGTCAGTTCTGGGTCCAGTCTTATTCAACATCTTCATCAATGACCTGGATGAAAGGATAGAGTGCACCCTCAGCAAGTTTGCTGATGATATGAAACTAGGAGGAGTGGCCGATACACCAGAAGGCTGTGCTGCCATCAAGCAAGGTCTGGACAGACTGGAAAGCTGGTCAAAGAAAAACCTAATGAAATTCAAGGATAAATGTAGCGTCCTCCACCTCGGGAGGAACAACATCAGGCACCAGTACATGTTAGGGATTGACCTGCTGAAAAGCAGCTCCATGCAGAAGGACCTTGGCATCCTGATGAACAATAAGTTATTCATGGAACAGCAATGTGCCCTCGTGGCCAAGAAGGCCAATGGTATCCTGGGATGAGTAATGAAGAGTGTCCAGCAGGTTGAGGGTGGCTCTCCTACCCCTTTACTCTGCACTAGTGAGACTACAGCTGGAATACTGTATCCAGTTTTGGGCTCCCCAGTTCAAGAGAGACAGGGATCTACTGGAGAGAGTCCAATGGAGAGCTACAAAGATGATGAAAGGACTGGAACATCTCTCCTATGAAGAAAGGCTGAGAGAACCAGGGCTGTTTAGTCTTTTAGACTGAGAGGGGATCTTATTAATGTCTATAAATATCTGAGGGGTGGGTGTCAAGTGGAAGTGGCCAGCCTCTTTTCCATGGTGCCCTGTGATAGGATGAGAGGTAATGGTCACAAGCTGAAACACAGGAAGTTCCACTTCAACATGAGGAGAAACTTCTTTACTGTGAGGGTGACAGAGCACTGGAACAGGCTGCCCAGAGAGGTTGTGGAGTCTCCCCTGGAGACTTTCCAGACCCACATGGATGTGTTCCTGTGTGGCATGCCCTGGGTGATCCTATTCTGGTAGGGGGGTTGGGCTTGATGATCTCCAGAGGTCCCTTCCAACTCTTAACATTCTATGATTCTATGTGAATGAAGCTATACTTAATTGAAGGGTCAGGAGAGAGAAGAGATGGAGCTCATATCCGCTCTTGCTTCAATATATGCATTATATGTGATCCCTGGGTGATGCTTTTAACTGTAACAGGAGTGGGGAAATCAGAACTTGCAGGTCTCTCCTTCTGCAAAGTTATGTGGGGCTGATGAACACCTGAATTATGCTTTAAGAGACAGGAACAAGGATGCATGTGTGAAGAGACCAGGGAATAGAAGCACTCTGACTCCTCCTCATAATAGCTCACCTCCCCTTTCCTTCCTACACACAATTGACAAAAGCATCTTTGAATTCCTGCAGGTAGGGTGAGCTTGTGTTTTTAAGCCCTCTGAAGGGGCAAATTCAGGAAGTGCTTCTCCCACTCTGCAGAAAGCTGCTGTTGCAAACACCATCAGCCAGCCTCTAACAAGAGTAGAAAGGCAGCACAAAATGGGACAAGAAGTGGTGCAGTGAAAGTGTCTGCAATGTGGCTGTCTGACATTTGTAATTCTCTTTTTTGGTAATTGCTTGCAAGCTCCATCTTAATCCAAGAGCTGTCGGGTGGCTTTCTTCCAGTACTTAGTAGGAGCCTCTGAAAAAGAGGAAGAACCTCAGCTTTAAGTTGCCAAATGAGCAATTAGGATGTAGAGTGCCACATGTCTTTTCCAGGGGCAGAACCAGTCTCAATAAAAGTGATTGAAGGACGTCTCCTTTGTTACAACTCATATAGTCAGTTAGAAACCCAGGCTGTGTATCCTGTTACAGCTAAATAGCTTCTATAGAAAAGAAACCCTTGAAGCAGTGAGCTGAAGATGAATACTCTCTATAGTTTCTTCACTGAAAAATTTCCAGACAGTGTGCTTTTCAGTGTGTTTGGACACACAGCTGGGCCAATAAAAATGCATCCTAGTGGCCACATAATGAGCCAGGCAAATAGCCAGTTCGACAAACACAAAATCATCTCTTAAATTAATCGCAAAGACATTAAGACAGACAGCTACAGAGCCAGCCAGTTAGCCACACAGTCCACTAGCCACAAAACCAGCAAGCCAGCCTCAGTGCCAGCAAGTCACCACACCTATTCAGCCAGCCACACAACTAACCACAGAACTAACAATCTGGGCAGTCACAAAGACAGACACAAAACCAGCCAGCCAAGCACTTAAAAACCCCAAGAAGACCTCATCAGAAACACTCCAAATTCTGAAACTGTTGACTTTTGTGATTCCAATGTCTCTCTGTTACTTTTTCCTAGGGGAGTACATGGTGATGACAGTTTCTTTTGACCTAAGTAGACGTATGGGTTATTTTGCCATTCAGACCTACATTCCCTGCATCCTGACTGTTGTTCTTTCCTGGGTTTCCTTCTGGATCAAGAGAGACTCTACACCAGCCAGGACCTCTCTCGGTAAGAGACAGGTTGTTGCATGTCTATGTCAAACTCTGCAAGGCTAGCAGACTGGAAGTGTTGGAGTACAAAATCTCCTAAAGCACTTTTCCATTTTCTCGCATCATTCAGCTTACTGGAGGATAGTCCACTGCTCCATCTTTCTGTTTGTAATGCTATCCTCAAGCTCAATGAAATTTCTATCTGTACTGTCGGACTACAGAATTATTTCAGGATAGCACAAGACTCTCATATCTCGATCTGAGACCTGAACAACACAAGCCTTTTCCGAATGTGATATGCTCCTGTGATGAAAGGGAGAGAGAAGGGGTGAACTATGCTATTGCAATTGCTGAAGGGCTCCTGTCACATGCATGTATTCTGCATTTCCTCATGACTTTGCAGGAGCTCAATATAAGACCAGTGTCATGAAGGTTATAGGGTAACAAGCAAAGTTTCTCAGCTGTATCTGTAGAGTCCCAAGCTCTGGCAGGATGTGGAAGTCCCGTAGGAACAGCCTTTTTCTGCCAGTCACATCACAGATGGAGTCCAGGATGTGGTGAAAGCTCTGCCTATTTTTTAGATTGTCTCAGCAACCTGTAGTGGCTCTTTGAGACAGGAAATAATTTATGTTCATTGAATCCTGCTCTGATAGGCACTAGAGAGGTCTTTATGAATCTTTAATGTACTTCGACTGTATCTGCACTTTTCAGCAAGCTCTGCTTCCTAGTGCTGGCCTTCCCATCAGCTCCACTGGAGGTAGCATTCCCAGCCCTTCAAGCAGGATGCTTTGGGAAGGAAGAGGATGGAAGAGAGGCCATCTGCATCAGGCAGGGCTATTCAGAGCCCATCAGTTCTGAACATCTCTCCTGACCTTCTTATCACAATCAATTTCTTTGATGCCCATGGAGAGAGCAGGAGGAGGTGTGGAGTGTCATTTCCAGTGGAGGTGAGGATTCACCGTAGCCTGTGGCTGGAAAAAGAATGAACAGCAAGAAGCAGAATGTTCTGCACAGCTGGCACCACTGTGGTGGCTCTCAAAAAACAAAGGCAGGTTTCCTCAGGACGGGGGTTGCTCTCTGTGGAAAAGGACCTCATCACATCAAGAGTAATGTATTCTCACCACAGCCACTGTTGTACTTAATCAGGTGATCCCCAGCACACTTCAAGACCTCCAGCTTACATTAGGAAGATGTAAACAGATGAGTTCCATTGGCATTTCAAATATATGGGAAGCAACATCACATCTGCTCGTGAAAATATAGCAGGAAAACATGAAAATTTCTTGCCATGCTCCCACCCAGAGCCATTGTGGAGACCCCAGGAAAGGGTGGCAGATGGATTTAGATGAGTGCTAGAGAAGGAGGAACAGGTGGAGTTCCTGCTACTTCTTCACATCCTAGAAAACACTGGATGAAATCACAGTACCAACTCTTGCAGCTGATCTTTTGTGGGTTCCTGATACTCTGTCTCTGGAAACAGGTCTGTGAGCATTACTGCTGCTGCAAAAACAATTCCAAGCCCCATTCAAGTCAAATGACTTATTGTAATCTGCCTGTGTGCACTCTACATCAAGAAATGGATAGATTGTGAACAGCTGTCTCTGAAGACCAGCTACTGGTGGGTTGAAAACTTACAGGTAAAAATTAGAGAATGAGAAAACAAAAGGAACTTTGTGGTTGGTGTCTGCTACAGGCTGCCTGATTAAGGGGAGCCTACTGACAAAGTCTTCCTACTCCAGCTACAGGAGGCATCACACTCACAGGCTCTCATTCTGCTGAGGGAGAGCAAAAGTGGGAACAGACAACCAGAGCAATTTCTGTGAGGGGAGGGGAAATGGAGATATTCAAGGGACAGGATGCATGTAGAAGGCAGAAGTGTTCCTCTTCATTACTTAATCCATCTCTTTTCTCTCTTAGGTATCACAACTGTCCTAACAATGACCACCCTGAGTACTATCTCCCGCAAGCACCTTCCCCGTGTTTCCTATATCACAGCCATGGACCTCTTTGTCTCTGTGTGCTTCATCTTCGTCTTTGCAGCTCTCATGGAGTACGCTACACTCAACTACCTAGTGGGAAACAAGAAACAACTTGAGCACAACAACAGGAAAGCCAGGCTGGTAGGTCAAAGAGGCTAGCAGAAGTAAATGCTGTTAGAATCCCAAGCTAATTAGAAATATCCCTTCTGAGCCTGCACTGGAAACTGCTTGAATGGTTTAGTGACTGACTCACACTGTGTTCCTAAGGCCCTCAGACCACTCTGTGTGCTGGGTCTGAGTACCTGAAAAGTGAGACACAAAGAGAAAAATCAGCTAAGGCCCTCCTAAAACAAGGAGGTCCCTGTCAGAACCAGGCACCCTGTGCTCTCTTTAAAATTCCCAGAGAGCTTTATCAGTACCGTTTAGGATTACTCACATGACCAAATGTAAATGTCCACTTTAAAATGGGGTGATCTGCACCCAGGTTCTTCCATCTGTACCAGTTTGATCTCTGTGAATTAGAGGTGCCTTATGTCACAGAGGTGCAGAAAAATACTTTCTTTTGTGGTCTGTCCACCAGAAGGTTTCTTGAGTGTGGGGATAGTGAACCCAGAGTAGTCATCATTCTCTTGAGATCTGCCCAAGCTCATGGTACTTCTGACACATCAGCTGAAACAGGCCTCTGAATTGGGACAGAACTGAAACCAAAAAAGACAGATCTGCTACCCTCACTTCCCAGCATGAATGGAGAGAGCTTATCCATGAGGCTGATGATATGCTGCTTCTCCTGGGCCAAGAGGTTATGAGTTACCACAGCCTTTCCCCAGCTTTTTCCAGCAACTAACAGCAACCAGAAGTCACACTGGATTGTGTGCTGTGTATTTAGAGACAGCTGAACTCAGGTGAATGAGGAAAGAGGTTAACACACCTGAAGCCAAACAGGTCCTTTTTCTGTACTGACTGTTTGTGGCAGAGATGGGGAATTAGAGCAATTAGATCTTTGCTGTCTAAGGCTATGCCTTAGGGTGCCAGAAAGGAAACTCACAGACATGCAGAAAGCTGCCAGTCCCAACAGTATACCAAGGTGGTTGATTTGCAACCAGGTTGGGGCGTGAAAAGTCATTCCTTTCCATTGTTATCAACTGATCTATTGCCAATTGGGTGGGTTTTGGTGTCTAGAAGATGTTTTTTCGTCATTTTCTTCCCTTTAATACACCTACTCATCCTCATTACAGCCATCTGCCGGTGCACAGGTGATGCCATCCTTTACCACCATCAACATCAACAACATCATGCACTGGCCTCCAGAGATAGAGGAGGAGGATGAAGACCCTGCCTCCCCATGCCTGGAAGGAAAAGAATGTGAGAGGTTCTTCTGCTGCATTGAGGACTGTCAGACAGGAACATGGAGGGAGGGAAGAATCCGCATTCATATCTCCCGTCTGGACTCCTACTCTCGCGTCTTCTTCCCCACCGCCTTCCTGCTCTTCAACATTGTCTACTGGATTGCCTATCTCTATCTCTAGCTGTTTTTTGTACTCAGATGGAATGGACTGTAGACCAGCATGATGTTCTTCTCAAGGAACAATAGAGAACAGCATCTCTTCTATTGTAGTTGATTGTTGATCTGAACAATCCAACCTGGTGATTCCCTCTTCCTGCTCTTTCATCCCCTCTGAGAACCAGACAGGATTTTTTTTATCCTTCTAATATAACTTTTTAGAGAATTAACTTTCACAAACCCTCTCCAGCACCAACAGCATTTTACTCCTTGTAAAATTGCCCAAAACTGTCCTATTCCCATCTCAATCAGGGATTTTGACAAAAACAAAAACCTTAATGTGTTTCATTTTTCCATCCAATCCTATTCCAAATTGCCATGGGAAGTGATGGCAAATTGAGTTTTTTGTATTGTTATTAAGACTGCAAAGGAAATAAAGTAGATCTTACAACTTCTGTACCATGTCCACCACAATAGATTTGTGGAGTGCTAGAGGCTTGGAAAAGTCAGAAGGAAAGTAGTGTGAAAGAGGGCAGTAGAACAGCTTGTCCACAGTAGCTGGCCTTGGCTAAAATGTTTTGAACCTGCCCAGACAGCTGACAGGATGGAGGAGCTGCAAGCCTCCACCAGCTCTCCATAGAATATCTCTGTAGCATTCCTCATGAATCGCTCCACTTGTACCAGGTGGCACCCAGGGCATCCACCCACTGAGGTGTTGCTGATTCTCATCAGATGCTGGTAAAAAGCACTTTACAAGTTTGAGGGTCCCATCTGCTTTACTGGATCAGACTCTTCAGGGCCCACAGTGACATTCTCCTTTGTGATCAGGACTTCGAACAGGCTATGCAGCTTACGTTTGGCATAACCAAAAGAGGAAGAAAGTCCTTGTGCTACAAAGATGAGAAGCAGTCTCATGAGCACATTTTGAGGTAGTTTTATTTGGCTTGTCTCATGTGAGATGGGCCCTATTATACCAGGCATCATAGCAGTGCAATGTGTCTCCTTCATGACACTTGTTGAAACCATCAGATCTGTGTTTGATTGTAGGTGCTAACCTGAGAAACGGCTAGAAATGGGAATATCGTCAGCTGCCAGTGCTGCGCCTAGTAGTGGTAAGGAGAGAGCATTCCTGTAGCTCAGATGTGTTTCCTTATTTCTTTTTCTTTTCATAACTACCTAAAAAAAAACATATTTCACTAAAAATGTATGACTCCTCCCAGTTGCCACCAATACTTGGCCCTTTTCTTCCCAAAAGCAGGAAATAGAGCAAGTTGTCCTTGGAAGATTTCAGAAAGATCATACATAGTGAGATGGTTCCCTATGCCTCTCTTAAAGGGATAGAAAAATGCATAATACAATCTCAAGTGGGAAAAAACTGCTTCTACTAATGCAGGAAAGGAAACTTAGGCCCAAGGTCCCTAATGTGTAAATCATCTGCCCCCCATTTATACCAGCTGCTGATGTGTCCACAGCATGACTGTGAAGAGCAATGTGCTGTTAACAGTTAGTTACAATGTAATTACATACACACACAAAAGCCAACGAAACCAACCAACAAACAAAACCCAGCATGTTTTAGAAACAATTAGTACTTAAAAAGCTTGTCATGAGAAGAAAGCTGGCATGGCTACAGAGAAAAAGTTAGGAACGGCTGGCTCACAGGGCAGGAGGTTTTACATATTCCTAGAAAGCAATTTGATATGGTTTAAAGATGGATTTTGACACTCTTAAACCTGATCTGAATAATGAACTGTCATGTTTAATTCATTCATAAATACAGCCTTACCTTAGCTCCAGAGGAACAGCTAGAGCACCTAATACAATAGTACAATACTTAGCTAAGTATAACCTAATGGGGTCAGACCAGCACAGATCTGGAAGGGGAAATTGTGCCTGTCTAACCTGTTACAGTTCTTCTTTTAAAATACCAGGTAAGAGATAAAGGTCACACAGGAGCATAATTTACTTAACTACTCCAACAGCTTTTGAAAGGATGGGAAGAAATTATGGCGGGTGGTTCTAACTGAGGAAATTAATTTAGCAAAAGAATTATTAAGGAGGTTCTAATTACAGGAAATTAACTGAGGAGAGGGGAAAAAAGAATTGTTAAGGATGCTCTAATTAGAGGAAATTAATGTTTTAGAGAGAAAGACACAGAGAGGGAGAAGGCTAAGAAAAGAATCAAAGCAACTTCCAGACAAGGAGAGCTGCTGGGTGACAGTGCTGATTCCCAGCCAAGCGGGTTGATATTTTGCTCCTGATATCAAAGTGCTAGATGTAGCAAGAGAAAAACCTTCTATGACTCAACTGCACACCAACAGAGAGCTGGATTAAACACAGTCCTGTGATGTCTATGCGGAGCCAAAAGGAAAGACCATCCTAGATTAAAACTGGTTCATGCAAGAGACAATGAGTGAAGCATGTCTTCAAACATCAGAAGGCAGCTGCTAGCACATGCGTGGGAGTGGGACACCCTAGTGGCAAGTCAGGACCTGTGCCAAATATGCTCATTAACAGTACAGTGGCATAAAAGGTGTGTAGGCAATGTAGGCTGCAATGAACACAGGCAGCAAAATGTGTAAGTGGAGCACCTGCCAAAGGGATGGTGAAAGGGAAAATGTAACATCCGTGTGCAAAAGAGTCCAAACATTTCCAGTTTGCTGTACGTCGAAGTACTTGGGAGCCTTGATGGACACAGATGGTCATCGTGGGTGCCAGACTACAAACCAGCCTTGAGAGCAGCAGCTTGTTGAAATTAGACTGTTTACAGAATCAGTTAGGCAAGTGGGGTATACAAGAGACCTAAGAGGATTACAGGGACTTCAGCAAAGTAGAAGTGAAAGAGTGTAAGTTTTCACCAATACCAGACAAAGCCAACGCACACCTAGATAATTTAACAAATTATAGAGGATTTGACAGAGAAAAATAGCCTAGTGTGGGCTGGAGCTCAAGGAAACTGATTACTAAGACTGGGGGAGGAGGAGGGAGGGGGCTTTTTGGCTTAGGGAAATCTGTGCCCATCATAAATAGCTCAATAAATAAAGTCATGCATGTATTCAATCATGTTTTAAAGTTTCTACAATATCTCAAAAAATGAAAGCTAAGAAAAAAACAAAAAGAATCATCCACCATTTCTTTGCAAAGCTCCAGTTTCCTGAAAACACTTCCTTGCTGTCAGTCACAGGCCACAGAGACATGCAGTAGCAATGTGTGGCCCTGCTCAAAAAGGCCGTGGGAGCCAAGCCTGGAGTGGATTATGGTACTGCAGAACCTTTCAGCCCGGAGCAGCTGTTGCCTTTTCACCAGTGTCTGAGTAGCTCATTCCAGGGGATACAGCCAGGGAACACTGGGCTGAGCTCTGCCACTCTGGGCAGGAGACACCTGAGTACCTGCCAGACACCTGGGTGGTTGTGTTGCCTTCTTCTCTCACTGTAGGTTTTGGCTTTCTTTCCTGCCCAGAAACTTGGTGAAGGAGCCACATCACAGATGAGTTGGCACTGGGCTTCCCTCACATCCTTCCTCCCCCCGCTCCCTTTCCTGGGGATGAGCGAGTCACATTCCCACCCCCTGCACTTACACAGGACCTCTGTCAGACAGCTACTACATGACAAGTTTCTTTGCTGATGGCCCAAGACTGCCTGATGCTGGCTATCATGACCAATCCCACAGAATAAGAACAAGCATCCCAAGTTAGTGAACTCTGTTGTGAGTATTGCGAGTTCATATTCCACCTCTTGCTGGACAATCAACTCTACAACTTCCAGGATGAAATGGATGATGAACTCATCTGCTGTATCTGCCTTAAAGGCTCTGCTCCAACCTATGGACACCCCTGTGGACCTGTGCACTGTTTCAAAGTTTCAAATGAAAACTTCAAGCAGGACTACAACTTTTGCCCTGTGGATTGGAAAAAGCTCTTTTACCAGATCCACAAGTCCAGCCTTCTAGTAAGAAACATGTTGGATAAGATGATTGTCTTCTGTCCTTTCAAGGCAGAGTCTCGGCAAACAAGGCAGTGGTGTGAACTAGAAGCTCATCTGCAGGACAGATGCCCTGGTTTAAAGAAATACAGATCTGAAGTACAGTGGAAAAACAAACCCATTTCCATAGGGAAGGAACATCCCCCTACCAAGGTAGAGATAAATACACCCAAGGATCCAGAGGTATCAAGTGGAGGATTGTCACTTGTGGCAGAAAGCTCTGCAGCTGTTGTGGTATTACTAGGCACTGAAGAGCCTGGACTGGTAATCCAGTTTTTGAGAAGACCGAAGAAGACCTTCAGAGATCTAGTGCGCTGAAAACAAACACAAGGGAAGTTCACCAAGAAGACCTGGAGGAAGAGTTGAGGATCAGGATGGATGGGGCAAAGATACCACACTAGAAAGTGTTGTTGTTCAGGAAGTCTTGTGGGATTCTGTGATTGCTGCAGATGGAAGAATAGCACCCAGAGACAATATTCTTTAGGTGAATGGTGTCAACATCATCAGTGTGACTCACTGCCAAGCTGTCACCTTCCTGCACCACTTGGAACTCAGTACTGGGGATACTCCTGTTTAATATCTTTATCAATGATCTGGCTGAAGGGATCTAGGACACCCTCAGTAAGTTTGCAGGCAACACCAATCTGGGTGAAAATGTTGATCTATTTGAGGGTAAGGAGGGTCTAAAGAGGGATCTGGACAGGCTGGACTAATCAGCTGAGGCAAATGGCATGAGGTTTCACGAAGTCAAGTGCTGCACTTGGGTCACAGTGACCCCATGCAACACTACAGACTTGGGGAACAGTGGCTGAAAAACTGACCAGAGGAAAGGGACCTGGGGATGCTGGTTGACAGCTGTTTGAATATGAGCCAGCAGTGTGCCCAGGTGGCCAAAAAGGTCAAAAGCATCCTGGCCTGTATCAGAAATAGTGTCACCAGCAGGAATAGGACTATGTCCCCTGTACTCAGCACTGGTGAGGCCGCACCTCAGATATTGCATTCAGTTTTGGGCCCCTCACAACAAGAAGGACATTGAGGTGATGGAGCATGTTCCATCATAGAACATGATGGATCCAGTGAAGGGTCTAGAGAACAAGTCTTACAAGGAGCAGCTGAGGGAACTGGAATTGCTTAGCCTGGAAAAAGGGAGGCTAAAAGAATACCTCATCACTCTCCACAACTGCCTGAAAGGGTGTTGTAGTGAGGTGGGGGTTAATCTGTTCTCCAAAGTAACAAGTGACAGGACAAGAGGAAATGGCTTTAAGTTACACCAGGTGAGGTTTAGATTGGACATAAGAAGAAATTTCTTCATCAAGAGTTGTAAAACACTGAAACAGACTGCCCAAGGAAAGGGTGGAGTTGCCATTCTTGGACATATTTTACAGATGTGATGTGTTTAAGGACATGGTTTAGTGGTGGACTTGACGGTGTTTACAGGTTTACTGTTGGACTCAATGATCTTAAGGGTCTTTTTCCAACCTAAATGATTCTGTGATTCTAACATCTGGCTAATGATGGGAAATGGAAAAAAAAAAAAGTGAGTATAAATGCTGACTTTCACGTTTTATGGCTTTTGTTATGAAGATGAAATGAAGTCATTAAAAAGGTTGATTTCTCATTTCTGTCTCCAGTTCCTATCCTTCTCCTCCAAATTATGCTGTATAAGGGACCATTTTTAGACTGTATGCTTTTCTTAGAAAGGAATCTCTTATTGCGTGTTTGTACAGGGACTAGCACACTAGGGCTTGATCCTTAATTGAGCTTTCTGGATGCTGTTTATTATACATAATAAACACTAGTATGGATTACCCATCTTGAGCACCACTCTCTATCCACATATTGTAAGAAGGCCAAAAATTGTCACCCCTCCCCTTCCTAGTGGGGTTACTGGAGCTGGTTAGTATTTTTATTTCCTCAGAGAAAACTATCTTGTTGGAGAGTGGGGAAAAATATTGGTCTGATGGTTTTGGGGTGGGTGGGGGATTTTTCAGGGTTTGATTTGGGGTTTTTTTGGAAGAAAAAAGTTGTTTCAAACCAGCGCAAAAGCAGTCTCCACTATTTAAAAACACTGTTTCTAATGCAAGAAAACCCCTTCCTTACAGTATTTCCTCCCCCAAATCTTTCTTTGGGGACTTGTTTTCTGGGTTTTGTTCTTCTCCCCACCCTGTCCCTGTATGCCCCAGGTTTTCTTTGACACATGAGGGCTCATGTCATGACCATGCCTGTGAACCTTTTCTTGCACACACATGGAGTGAGACCACAACAGGCTGCCCTCACCCGCAGTCTCCATGGAAAACATTAGACTGTGGTGCTGCCACTGAGGCTTGAACTATAAAACCATCATATTTCTAACATGATTTTTTTCCTCCCTTTCTTTCTGGAGGCGTTTTTATTTTTATTTGCAGTGCAGTGAGGGAGGGCACTAGCCTCTGAGGAAGGCCAAGGTGCCTGGGTGCCCTGGGACAGAGAGCCTTTCAGCTCAGGGGAGAGCTGACAGTGTTTGCAGGTACAGTTCACACCCCTCCCACCCCTCTCAAGCACACTTAATATCCCTTCAAGCTTTCACAGCTCCCAAAATGTTAAAAACATGAGGTGGTGAAGGGGGTTGGAGGAGGGGGGACAAGCAACAGAAGAAGAGAAAGTTATATTAAGTCATTACACTTTATATTCCTAAAATATAGTAATTATAATTTGTCTTCCTCTTAATGCCCCAGACTTACAGGCAAGATTTAATTTAAGGAGAATGAGTGTGGCCAAAACTGTTTCAAGCTGTGTGCTGCAGGGCAAGAGGGCAGAATAAACACTTCTACCTGTACAGCCCCAGCATAGCTGGGATGGCAACTGTCACCCTAGGCCTCTGCCAGGTGACTGCTACACCGCTCTAATTTGTTGTCTTTTTCTCCTCTTAGAGAAATGGCATCAATTGTCCCACAGCACAACTTCTGACAGTCCACCAGGAGCAGGAGGTACCCACTGTGAAGTGTTGGGGTATAACATAGCTAGGCTCCAGTGTTCCCATCAGACCAGATGAGTAAACCCAGGTTCCCAGGGGAAATGAGGCAGGCAATTGCCTGAAGACCTTCAATAAAGAAGTGTGTTTGGGGGGAAAAAAAAAAAATATGGGGGTTTGTTGTTTCGGGATTTTTTTTTTTGAGGATTGTGCAAGAGAAATCGACTCTTTTTTATCAGAAGAATCTCAGGTCTTTTGGGTTGTTTTTTGTTGTTGTTGTTGCTGTCGCTGATTCTTTATATTGCTGCCTGGCATTATGTTACCTCTCTCTTTGTATTTTTCCCTTCTCCCCACATCTTCCAAAAAGATAAAGAATAAAGTCCAGGCCTTATCCATCCAAACTGCACTTCTGGCACCATCTGAGCTTATATGACAATAAAACCACCACAGGATCGAATTGAGGAACCGAAGCTTTAATAGTTGCTGCAAGCAGGTCGGCATAGCAACATCTCCAGAGAGAGCTCTCCATGGGGTCATTTCCATTCACTTTAAAACCCACTTGGGCTGCTAGAGTGGTATAAAATGGACTTAGAAAAGCTGTTAATTAGGATTATCAGCTTCAGGAACATCAAGCCACAGTGCTCCAAGCTGACCCATTTATCTGAGAGAACTCTTGTCTCTTGACTGCCTTCTAAGTCAAGACACAGGATACCACAAGTCAAGACAGACAGTTTTGAAATCAGATGGCAGAGCCACACAGTCATCTGTGAGAGAAGGTTCCTACCCCAGCTGCCAAATGATACTGCAGCTCCTCTATTGTGATCAGATTGCCCTTTGCTGGACTCAAATTATTGACAGGTCCAAGGATCAGGGGAGAAGGCACAGATGCAGCTTATCAATACAAGTTGCATGTAGTGTGAGATCCACAGGGCATATGATGGGTGCCCCTGTGTGAGGTTTCTGGATGATTTATATGCCGTAACAGATCTGTAGAGCTCCAGGAAAAAAAAAGCAACCAATGTGGACAAGAGATGGCACCCATGGGTGTCAGCATACACTTTCAAGTCTACACATGGACTCCATGGAAAACAAAGGCAGTGACTTGTTTCACAGCTGCTGAGATATAACTTTATTCCATTGGCATAAGCTTTCTGCCCTTCATTAGTCTGCATTATGAAAGGCTCAAGGAAGGTGATAAGTCCCTTGCGTAGTGGTAACACAGAAAGCCAGCTTTGCAATAGCTAGAAGCTATCACACACATGACCAGAACAAGCTGTAGAGAAAAGGCTGAGCTATTACCAGGCTGCCATTGGACTGATTTGCACCTCTTGTGTGTTACTGACCCCAACAAACCTCCTAAAGCAATCATTTCTGACACCTTCCCTTTCCAAATGCAAGGTGAAACAGTGATGTCTCCCTCACCTTACTCTGCTTCTCTTGTTGATTTCATCTCCTCAGGGTAAAAAACTGAATCAGCGATGAGTTGAAGGCAAAACTTTCCAACTGGGAGTGGAGTACTATCTTCCTTGCATAAATCACTCTTCCTGGAGAAATACATTAGGTCCGGTCAAACAAATACCCATGTCAATTCAGGTCTTCACACTGCAATCTGTGTTTCAAGATCCTGCAGTTCAAGGCTGCGTGCAGCTATACTTTCAGCTGTGTCCATCATAAAGGGAAAAGGTTTTTACCATACTGACATCTGAAGCAGGTTCAGGCAGTGCTGAAATCAATTTTAAGGCAGAACTGTGCCTACACTCTTCTCCTGTTTAGCCACAGAAACTCCCAGTAGCCTTGAAGACTCACCAGACCAGAAAAACAGAAATCCCTACCCATCAGCTTACAGTCAGCATCTTGAAAATGGTAGGTCCTGCTGTGGTCCTTGCCATAATGGAGATCTCCTCAAGGAAACATCCTTCACCGGCCAACCCTTCTTATCACAGAGCAACAGCCCCAGAAGCATCCAACAGAGATCAACAGCTCGGGGAAAAAAGTCAAGACAAAAAGTGAAAGAAGAAAAAGCTTTAGGAAGAGTTTAGTAACTAGAACTATCATACCTCAAAAGAATATGTACAATGCTAGATGATTAAATCTCTTAAGTAAGATCATATGTTGGTGCTTTGGCCAAGCAGGTAGAATCAGAATCATAGAATGGC
Source organism: Chloroceryle amazona (assembly GCA_027560015.1). Classification (NCBI taxonomy): domain Eukaryota; kingdom Metazoa; phylum Chordata; class Aves; order Coraciiformes; family Cerylidae; genus Chloroceryle; species Chloroceryle amazona. The sequence goes on along the minus strand of JANHFX010020550.1, from coordinate 20,107 downwards.
CATCTAGTCCGACCTCCCTGCAATGGAGGGACATCTTTAACTAGATCAGGTTGCCCAGAGCCCTGTCCAGCCTGGCCTTGAACACTTGCAAGGATGGGACATCTACCACATCTCTGGGCAACCTGTTCCAGTGTTTCACCGTCCTCATGGCAAAAATTTCTTCCTTATATCTAATATGATATCTGTCCAGATCCCTCTGTAGACCCTTCCTACCTTCAAGCAGATCATCCCACCTACCTAACTTGTCATCTGCAAACCTACTGAGATTGCCATTGACCTCCACATCCAGATTACTGATAAAGATATTAAACAGAAGTGGCCCCAATACTGAGCTCTGGGCAACAACACTTGTGACTGGCCTCTAACTGCATTTAACTCCATTGCCCACCACTGTCTGGGAGCAGCCATCCAGCCAACTTTCTATCTAGCAAAGTGTACACCTATCCAAGGCATGAGCAGACAGTTTCTCCAGGAGAACACTGTGGGAAATGGTTTCAAAAGCTTTACTGAAGTCTGGATTGACAGCATCCACCACCTTTCTCTCATTCAGTAAGTAGGTCAGCTCATCATAGAAGGTAATCAGGTTAGTCAAGCTGGACCTGTGTTTCATAAATCCCATGCTGACTGGACCTGATCAACTGGTTGTCCTGTATGTGCTGCATGATGGAACTGATCCATGAGGATCTACTCCATAATCTTTCTGGTCACCAAGGTCAAACTGACAAGCCTGTAGTTCCTTGGATGATTCTTCTAGCCTGTCTTGTAGATGGCCATCACATTTGCTAATCTCCAGTTAACTGGGTCCTCTCTGATTAGCCAGAACTGCTGATAAATGATGGGAAGTGGCCTGGTGAGCACTTCCACCAGCTTCCTCAGTACTCTTGGGTGGATTCCATCCATCCCCATAGACTTGTGTATGTTTAAGTGATATAGCAGGTCACCAACCATTTCCATTTTGATTATGAGGGTTTCATTCTGCTCCCTATCACTGTCTTCCAGATCAGGGGGCTGGACACTCAGAGAATAACTAGTCTTACTATTAAAGAATGAAGCAAAGAAGGCATCACGTACCTCAGCCTTCTCCCCATCCTTGGTCACTATGCTTCCCCACGCATGCAGTAGAGGATGGAGATTCTCCACAGTCCTCCTTTTGGTGTTAATGTACTTACAGAAACATTTTTTATTGTCTTTTTTGGCAGTAGCCAGATTAAGTTCTAGTTAGGCTTTGGCCTTCCTAATTTTCTCCTGCATAACCTCATGAAATCTTTGTAGTCTCTCTGAGTGTCCTGCCCCTTCTTCCATAGGCCATAGACTTCCCACTTCTTCCTGAGTTCCAGACAAAGCTCTCTGTTCAACCAGGCCAATCTCTTCCCTGTCAGTTTGTCATGGCATACCAGGATGGCCTGCTCCTGCACCTTAAAGATTTCCCTCCTGAGAAATATCCAGCCTTCCTGGACTCCTTTGCTCTTCAGAACTACCTCCCAGGGGTCTCTTCTCAACTAGTCTCCTAAACAGGTCAAAATCTGCCCTCTGAATTTCAAGATGGCAGTCCTACTGACCCACCTCTTTACTTGTCCAAGAACTGAAAATTTGTTATTTCATGCCCAATATGTTGTCCAACCTTCACTCCACCAACAAGTCCTTTTCTGTTCGCAAACAACAGTTCTATCAGGGAGCCTTCCCTAGCTGGCTCTCTCACCAGCTGTGTCAGGAAGTTATCTTCCACACATGCCAGGAACCTCCTGGATTGTTTCCACTCTGCTGTACTGTATTTCCAGCAGACATCTGTAAGTTGAAGTCCCCCACAGGAACAAGTGATAGTGATTGTGAGACATCTCCCAGCTGCTAATAGAATCTTTCATTTACTTCTTGATCCTAGTTGGACAGACTATAATAGACTCCCACCATGAGATCTTCCTTGTTGGCCTTCGCCCTGATTCCTACCCATAAACACTCAACCCTATCATCACCATCATTAAATTGTAGACACTCATAACTCTTCCTAACATAGAAGGCAACCTCAACACCTCATCTTCCTTGGCCTATCCTTTCTGAACAGTTTATAGCTATCCAGTGCATCATTCCAGTTGTGCAAATCATCTCACCAGATTTCCATGATTGCAGCTATGTCATAGTCTTCTTGCTGTGCAACGGCTTCCAGCTCTTCACTACACGACTTCATCTCTAAGTCTCTGTATGCCCCCTCTACACAACACCACTAAGATATGAAAGTCTAAGAGCCATGTGGAGAAAAATACCGACTTCATTCAGGCATTTCTCATTAGTTTCCCAAGATTTCTCAATATTCTATTTCCAATAGATTCATCTGGCAGCAAATTCATCGAAAGGGTTATCAAGCACTGGAACAAACTGCTTACCAAAGCGGGTGAATCACCATACCTGGATGTGTTTAAAAAACTTGTAGATATGGTGCTTAGGGACATGGTTTAGCAGTGGGCTTGGTAGAGTTAGGTTAATGGATGGAATCAATGATCTTGAAGATATTTTCCAACTTAAATGATTCTATGACTCTATGAAATTATAGACAAGGGAAAATCCATCTCCCTAAGCCATCCAGAGAACACAAAGCAACAAAGCAAAATCATAACAGACAGGGAAACTTCTTGTTGAGTCATCATCTTCCCTCCTTTCCCTCTGCCTTTCCAACATTGCTAATATCCCCAGAATTGTTCCATACATCCTGGAACCAGAAGGAACCTGTTCCTGCTGCAGGCATAGATCACTTCACTCCAGAGGAGAAAACAGGATTTTTAAACACATCAAGATTTTTATTTTACATAAATAAAGGAAGAAAGCATCAACTGCATCTTTGTATCTATCTACTTAGGCACCTTGTACATATGATTCTGAGGTTGATGGTCCAGTTATGCCAAATGCATGAAATAAAAACCTTTTTTCCATAAACAGTTGTGCCCAATACAACACGCCGCAAAAAAACAAACCAACAAAAAAATCCCAAACAAAATAAGCCAAACAAGTGGATTCATCAAAGACAATACAAGAAACAATCCAGAGTAGCTACATATAGATGAAGTCACATGAAAGGAAAACAGCCTAATGTCTGTTAATCAGAAAACATGCTTTTGTCAAATCTTCAGATCCATATCCCCAGTGCAAGACATTTTCAATGGAATTGATTTAGCTGTATCCTACCACATATTTCAATTTACGCATTGATCACCAGCTTTCACTGCTCAAGAAGGATAATAAAATATAACTCTTGGATAATAAATTTTAAAAAAACATTTTTGATTTCTTTGGTGAAACTTTCAGAAAAAGTACATTTGCATATTATTTGCAAATATCATTTGCATTGATATTCGCAAAATAATCCACTTCTGTCTAGCTGAAGAGACTGATATATTTGCTACAGAAACTTCAGATAAGCCGTTAATGTTGTAGGTTGATTACACCAATTGAGGGGAGTCAAGGCCAATTAAAATTTTTAATTATTTATTAAGGAAGCGACAGCAAGCAAAACAGCACTGGGTGGCCAGGGAGCCTTGCTCCGCCAACAGTGCACACCCCCTTCCCGAAAGTCACTCGGTTTATATCCTTTGTCTCCTGGTATACGTGTCTCTTTAGTGGTGTACTCTGCGTCTGCGCAGCTTGTTGCTAGGGGGTCTTCCTTTGTCTTCTGGTGGTCGTGAGGATGAAGGCTCCTTATCTTCCTCACTGTCTTCATGGGCTCCCCTTATCTTTTCACAACTATGCATACCTGTTTACAGAGCCGGATGCCAGCAGCTGGCCTAGCTCACCTCTCACTGAATAATGCAACTCCCCACTACCCCGGGAGGCTTGCTTAACAAGTCAAAACAATAGAAAGTCCCACCACCCGACAAGGTTTGTTGAACGAACAGCTCACAGTTTATCACAATTAACACCTGTTGCTGGTTTTAGGGGTTATAGGGTCACCATTCTATGTGGACTATAGGTAGCTAACATTTCTACAGTGTTTAGGACATGAATTTAAATTCAACACCAGTACATATGTTTATATTAGGGGAAAACAGCAGGTTGAAACGTAGTTCAGCATATTTATAACAGTTTTCTCAATGTGTTCTTCATCTCTCAGGGAACTTAAGAATTTGGTCTAAGGAGAAGTCCAAGTAAGGCCAGCATATTTTATCTCAGGAAGCTCTGCTTTTCTGCACAGAGACTTCAGACTCATGTAAAGGAGTTACTCATGTAAAGGAGTTACTTGTTGACTCCCACAGTTATTACAGCCCTCTGTCTTGAAGAATCATAACACAGCAGATTTTATATTGGATTAATTTCAGTGATAGGTCAATGTGTTGTCTTCATTACCAGACTCAATTGCATGAGTCTCTATAGGCAGAATAAACCAAGCCACCAAGAACCGTCACTAGTTCTGAGCTAGTGACATGAAGTTCTGCCACATGCTACAAGGTCTCGTAACCAAGTTCTAATTGATCTTACAGATTCACAGTTCACAGCATGCTACACATCTATCCATAACCTTCATTAGCTAAAGCAATAGAAGAATCTAGTTTGGAACTCTTGTGGTCCAAAAGTACAGAAAATTGAGTCCATATACACCATCCAACTGGTGAAAAGATGGATAAAAAGCAGTAAGGCCCAAACAGAGCACTCCAGAAAGGGAACTCCATGAATACAGCTTGTGCCTGGTGCCTGCCACCTTCTTTCTGCTGCATGACTTATTAAATCTCCAGGGAAGATTCTCTCTTGGTAACTCTTGAAAACACTGAGTAAGGAGAAACCTGTAGTACTGTACTTGGTGTTTGTTCAGATTGGGGCACTGGAGTGTATAAGGCATGCTGGTTTTCAACATCTTAAGCCAGAGGTCCTGGCTCTCCAGGATCTCTGCAGAGGGAAGCTAGCGTGAATCAGCACGGTCTTAAGGGAGCATAAATGCATACAGCTGATATGTAGATTTACAGGAAGAAAACAAAAGAGCAGAATATGAATTAAGAAGAAGGTCTGCCCCAACAGGCAGCTGGTGAATGCAGATAGGCATCTACTTTCATATGTACTTTATGACTTTGGGTGGAGCAAGCACCGCCAAAAAAAAACCCATCAAACAACCAAAAATAATATAAAATTTCAGCCACCTAAAAATGCATCAGAACAGAAACAATTCCTCATTGTGATCAAATTCTAGAGAGCAAAGCCAGATCTTTCCTTGGAAGATCCGCAGACTCTGTGAGGATGAAGCACAGGGACCTCACTTTCAAGCAAGTAAAGAGCCTGCCTTGCATGCCATCTTGCTGTAATGTTTCCCAGACCCCAGCCTGGACAGTAAGTCAGAGGCTCCTACCCGGTCCTGCTGAATGAAGGCAGTTGAAAATTGCACCAGAGATCTCTTATACCTGGGAGAAGATCTTCTTCCCTAGTGAACCTACTTCTTGTCCATGCTGTGCCTCAGGGGAAATGACTTTATCCCTATGCTATAGTCAGACATCCTATAGATTACCCCCAAAGTTTCTAAACTAAAGAGCAAATAATTAGATTTGGGCATTGAGTCCCCATGTTAGATAGTCCAGGAATAGCACTAGGCCCTTCCTCCATACAAATGACATCTAATTTCTCTGGGGCAGCCAGGACAAAGCCAAACCTTCCCTGAGCTGTGAGATGGGACACGGATTGCTGCATTGTAAAAGCAGATTATTATACTGCAAAATTTATTTTAGCTATAACTGTGAAAACTAATCAAAGCAAACGCAACAGCTCAGGAGGAATCAGAGTAGGATTAGACATTGATATGAATAAGAATAGCTTCTGTGCTTTGACTTGCTGTGATAAAAATAATAAGAAACTAATTTTTCATGCTCCATGGCAGAAGTCTGATATCTGAACAGGGTGTTAGAATGACATTTCATCTTCCAGTAGTAGTCCCGAACTGTCTAGGCCACAGCACAGTGTATAGTAGTGTCTAGTGGCCAGAGACAAAGCTAGCTGGAAGCCCATAGACTTGTTCAGGAGGCACTGCAGTAGGGAGGGAGCGAGGTGGGTTTCAGTGTATCAGGTGTAAAAGAAACAAGCCCATCACTCCCTTTTCTCTTTGCATTTCTTTGCTAAATCTTAGTCCCTGACAATCAGTGAGTTTCTGTACTGGGATCTCCTGCTTTTTTGGTTTGTTTCTGTGCAGAGATGTTATCACTGCCACCCCTTGCCTCCTCTGCCCCTATACAAGATGAGCCATTAAGATATAATGGTCTTGGCCCCATCTGATTAATAAACTGGCTTGAGACTTCTGATCTCTTTGGACCATTAAACCTTTCCTCAGTGACTAGTCATTAATCCCCCAAAGAGTCAGCCCAGATGGGGTTATTGTTAGCTCCATCAATTCTTTTTAAGGCCTCAATTTGCAGCAGAAAAGAGCAGGGAAGGGGAGAGGGGATGGACAGTCTGCACTTGTCAGGCAGTACCATCTGTTCCCCCAGGCTACAGACAGCTACACCAGCCCCTTACCTTTTCCACCCAGGTGAGGGCTGTCACTGGGCAGAACAGACTATCCACCAAAGAGCAAGATAGTATGGCACCAGATATCTGGTGTATTAAACAAGACCAGGAGAAAAATCTGACATTTGTTTCCTTAATTGCAATGCCTTTATCTGGGGCCAGAAGGCATCATAATATACAGTTTCTGGAGGAATACATGACATATCAATTTCAGCAGAGATGCTTTCAAACAAACAGGTTTAGGACATGAATTACCCAGAGCATTACTACCTATAGTCCCGAGTAAATCCCCTTGTTTTCTCAGCTTCTGTTTCTAATCCCAAAGTTTTCATTATTAAAACAATCCATATCTTCAGCCAGAAGACCGGATTTGCCTTAATCATGACTCTGGAAAGTGTCATTTTGGCCACACTGGTGATAGCCCCACACATTCTTTCAGCTTCTTTCCCCATTGTCAGCACACTAACTCTGATTATCTTTCCTTAGCTCTTCTAGGACTTTTTGATATACTCAAAACCTGTTATCACAAGCCATGCTTAGGGGCTTGGAAGGTGGATGGTGGCAGCAGAAATGTCAAACCTCACACTGTAGCCTCCAAAGTTCATCCTGGATGCAGCATAGAAATTGCATCTACAAAACCACAGTCAAATGTTTCTGGATTTGCACCTAAAAATTAACTTCTATTTTCACCTAAAATCTAACAGCTATTTTTAACTTTCCCTGTCTCTGGAAACATGGCTTTTGAACTCTGAATTTTATGTCCATGTTTTGAGTTTTGAGTGAATCAGTGGTGCATGCTTAAGCTGGAACAAAGCTAAGTTTGTAGCTCCACAGAGAGCAAACTGTACCCCAAACTGGTCTGCACAACTGCATGTTGCATTGATGTTAATGGTCTGATGGTGGAATCATAGAAGGATAGGGACAGAGGAATGATGGTGGTACACCACTTATGCTTTGGACAACAGATACCTTCTGCAGCTGTCTGTGTCAGAGATGGCTGCTATTGAAGCCCTGCGTTCAGGCAACATCAGAGAAGGTAGCTTCAGTGTTTAAATTTGTAGTTTGACTTAACCATGATGCTACAGCTCCCGCAGCATGTCCAAGAGGGGCAATGTGCCAGAGCAAACACCTGGCATTAGCACAACTTGGAGGAGGACATCTCCATCCTTAGCCGAAGAGCTGGTCTTAATTAGGCTTCCCATGTGTCGGTGTTGCTTCATCTCTTTGTGCCTTCATCTCTCTGTGTCTCAGCTACCAGCTATAATTTGGAATTGACCATGCCAGTTGTGTCCTTTCAGTGTGAGGCTTCTTATACTGTGAAAAATGTCTTACCATTAACAATCAAAATTTTAACATATTCTCATCAGAGGTCCTGTTATGCTTCTTTACTACCAGCACAGTGCAAGACTTGTATGAGTGCATCACCAGTGCATACGACCATGAGTCTTCAGAAATCATTTTGGTTTTAGGAAAGTCCTGGCAGATGCTGAGCACACAAAGTATTGCCAACAACAGCTGAACTCCATGGGGAGTGGATAAAAAAGAAAACAACCACACACACACATGCAAAACCCACCAGTTAGGCTTCTTTTAAATGATTAATATAATGCACAGTGAAAGACTTTTCAGCTCTCAAATCTTCACATGATTATATAAACCTCAACTCATCCGAGCTGCTAAGGACCTGTGTTTGTGGACATTAACAGCTGCTGCAGTGTTATAATTAGAGCAAAGAATGAGGAGTCCCATGGGGAAATTGAGGAAACACCACATTGCTCAAGTCATTTAAACATTCAGAGAGATAAAACACTGAAAAAAAAGTTCGGGAGGGAGCAGTGCTCAGGGGAGGGAGCTGTTACAGCCACCACCAAAGCTGTTTCTGCTTCTCTTGGGTCCATACAATTAATTATGGTTATTAATTATTTAGGATGATGCAGTAATGACTAGTACAATAATCATCTGAGACACTGAAATAGCCTCTTCCAGCCCCTGAAGACATTACAGGACCTCACAGATTCCCATGCATGCCTTGCTGCTTGTGGACTCCCTACTTCACCCTCAGGAAAGTGAAGGCCCCTAGCCAGGGCCCCACCACCCTCCAGGAATGCTCCAACTCCCTTCCAGCTTCTCTCTTACCCACCACGTCAAGTGGCACCTCATGCATAAGGATTTAACTCAACTAAAAATTAACATATTTTACAATAGCCACACCCTGAAGAAAAAACAGTGGACACACACTATCAAAGGACTAACTCTGAAAACCAAGAGTCATCAATCTTTCGCCACACCCTTCCTCTCCCAGGCAAGTCCTGACTGCTGCTTACAGCATCCAAGGTCCTCAGTGCAACCCAGTAGGCCACATTGCCCAGCCTCCCAGTGGCTTGCATAATTGGGAAGTGTCAAAGATTAAGAGAAAAGAGAGCAGAGACTGCAATATAAAAGCAAACTGAATAATTAAAGAGAGGAGCTGTTCCTCACAGAGAACAAAATGAAAGAATTGTGTGATTTGAACAGCAGTGACCTTTACACTTCATTACAAGGAGGTGACGTCCTTGTAGGGTTATTAATATTTCCAGCAGAATTAGCTTGGGTTAAAAATGGCTCAAAGGAATGAAGAGGGAGAGTGTGCACAAAAATATATCATTCTATCACTTTCTCCTCCTCTTTGCTTTTTATGTTTTTTATAATTTGTGGACTTGAAAGCAGAAGGGCTGAGTACCCACAAGGACCAAGGCTTCATCAGAAAGAGTGAGAACTGCAAGATGACCTGACCAAGAGATCTTACCTCCCCTCTGGCTGTGCTTCAGTAAGAAGCCTGTGTGATGCCTCAGTGGCTGTTTCCCAATGTTCTTATCTAGGGCACAGAGCATGTCTTCATTCACCAAGTGCAAACATGTCATGGGACTGACAACCAGGCAGTTGGAGCTCAGTGCAGCTGCTGTTGGGTCCACATGGAGGAAGAAACCATATCTTGACTATAAAGGGCATGGGAGTGAAACCTGAAGGCTCTTTTCCCATAGGCAGCGTAGTACAAAGGGTCACTGACTGAAGCAGTAATGGTATAAGGGGTGAGACAAGGGGCCTAGGTAATTAGGAGGATGTTGGCTTGGCTCAATTTAAAACAGCAAGAGCTATTTCCTTGAAGAATCTCTACCTTAACTACCATCTCAGACTGCGAGCTCTGTCAGGAAGCAATTGTCTCTCAGCAATGTACAAAATGCAGCCAGCACTACAATGTTCTCATGATGAATACCAGCCCCCAAACATCCATAACAATTTCAATTTTAGCAGCTATAGCTCAAATGAAATACATTTAAGTTCAATGTTTAACTGACTCAACAGAAAGTATTGGCCCAGTCTTTCCATTCATCAGATCTAGATCTAGAAATATCACTAAAACACTGTGACTGAGGCAAATAAGGGAGGCAATATCTTCAGGCTGAACATCACAGATCTGTCTGCTCACAGATATGGGATGCTCACCACCAAAGAGGTGACCCTACTATGCTCTAGGGAGACCCCTTCTGGAGCACTTTGTCCAGCTCTAGAGTCCTCAGCACAAGAACATGGACCAGTTGGAATGAGGCCGGAACAGGGCCACCAAAATGATCAGAGGGCTGGAACACCTCTCTTGTGAGGTAAGGCTGAGAGAGTTGGTTTTTTTTATCCTGGAGAAGAGAAGGCTCTGGGGAGACCTTATTGAAGCCTATCAGTACAGGGGCCTTTAAGAAAGATGAGGACAATCTTTTCAGCAGGGCCTGTTGCAGCAGAACAAGAGGTAATGGTTTTAAAATAAAGGAGGATATATTTAGACTAGATATAAGGAAGAAATTTTTTACAATGAGAGTGGTGAAACACTGGAACAGGCTGCCCAGAGCAGTGTTAGAAGCTCCATCCCTAGAAACATTCCAGGTAAGGTTGGATGGAGCTCCAAGAAACCTGATCTAGTTAAAGATGTCCCTTCTAACTGCAGGGGGGGTGGACTAGGTGACCTTTAAATGTCCCTTCCAACCCAAAGTATTCTATGATTATTTTAGCAGAGGACAGACCATAAATATGCCACAGAGAGCAGAGCTGCTTTGGTACTGTAGCTAACAGAAATTCATACACACACAGACACTTTTTTTCCCCTGACCTCTACACAGAAAAGGACCTTTACTTCAGCACATCCCAGGAGATGCAGACCCACACAGCTTTACAGAAGCATAACTGTCAACAATGTCCTAAAACACTGGGTCAATTAAATGAGCAAAGCTGAACTAAGTGATCTGAACCTAAATCCAAGCTGCTCAGAGCCTCGAGGTGTACACAGTTGTGCTTTTTGCTTGGATCACTAAGCCTCATATTAGTCCCATCACTGACTCTGCAGATGCAAAAGCACTGCTACCTTGATAGTATCCTGTTGTTTCTCCAGAAGCCTGACCTAAACAATTTCCTTTAGTGTCTCTCTATGGCCAACAATAACTGACATCAGGAAAACCTACCCTAGAAGACAGAAGAAAGAAACATAAAAGCAGGTGCACATCAACAAGGAATGAGGGTGCTGTGGTGGGGCCTGAAATCAGTCTCAAGGACTGCGTCATTACCACGGTGGTTACTTCCACACCATCCTCCCCAGATCATAGAGGCATAGCAGATTGCTTTCCCCTGCTCCACTTGTGAAGGAGCTTTTTGCAAATTTAATGCAAAAACTGAAATCAAAAGGAGAGTTTATGCTTTTGAAGCGATCATGAAATGGACACAGTGGCAGCTGCTGATCCTCCAGCAGCTACTGAATCACATCCCCTCACTTATTTATAGGCCTTCCCAGGGTGCTTGCAGCCAAGACAATGACAAGTGCCAATAAACATCTACTCTCGCCCCCACAAGGTGTTGTTTTCCTGGCTGTAAAGGAGATGCAGAGTGACTGTATAACACATCATGAGCTGTGGCAGACGGATGTAGCAGAGACAGGCATAAGACCCAGACACTTCACCAACCAGTCAATGCCTTCAGCATCATCTGAGCATTGTCTCCAGCAAATGCTCTGAATCCAGTCTCTCATCATACAAGATATAGCTGATTTCCATTACTAAGCCCCACAGTGCTATCTTCACTCTGACTAAGGGCAATGCTCTTATCAACACAGAAAAGAGGACACTGATATGCAGAGCAAGCGGAGGACTTAGTTAACCGAGTTCTGAATTGAGTAAGGAAACATCCCCAGGAGGGAGGCTGAGATGCTGATTCTCCAGTGATGGGAACAGAAGGAGATATCGAGACCCAAAGAACAGACAAAGTTTTCCCCTTTTTGCTGAAGACTACTGAACATGGACCAGGCCCCAAACAGTCCTGAGCACAACAGAGTAGAAAACACAGACTTTATCTGACCTTAGTGCTAGGAGAAGGCATGAATGTGAAGGAAGAGAAAAGGAGAAGCCAAACCTTCCCCGGACTGGGTCAGAGAGGTAAGAATACCTTCCAGGGGCAATGAAGGTGAGCTGTACCACCATTCTGTCCATAAGAGCATATCTCCCAGGTAATCTGTCTGGACTGTGCTCCAGAAAGTAGAAGGTATTGCTCTCATGAGGAAATAGTGCCAGGCAGCTCTCTCTGGGTGCATTCACAAACTCTGGTGGTGTACAGCTGTCAAAGTAGGAGTCATCTAGTAGGAGTCAGACGGCAGGATTGCCATTATTAGTGATGATTCACAGGCCATAAAGATCACAGCTTGCCCTGTAGATATTATTGGGACATGGCAGTCAAGGAAAAACAACTTATTTATAAACTGGGATGAATTCAAATTGCTGAGGTACAGCCAACACAGGAGCTTGTCCTTGCTTTGCGGAGCAAAATGACTCTAAATGATACATGGCGCTCAAGGACCTCTCCACAGGGCTCACTAGCTGACAAAGGGCCACCCAGGCAGGGTGTGAAGAGCCCCATCATTCACTCACAGCCAAACTAGGGCTGGCCCTCTTTTAATAGGCTTCCTGGTGTTGGCTGACACTGTACTGCTGTAACTGTTTTTTATTCATCATTCATATATTGAATCTGAAGTGGCTGTTAGAGTAGACATGTTTTCTGTGAAAATTTTCACATGGACTGAGAAAGCAACGAGTTTTACAGGGCACATCCATGGACTTGTTCCATTGCAATTCCAGATGGGCCCAGGAAGCCAGTGAGCTGCTCTGGGAGGGAAGCTTGGATTCTTGTGGAGTTGTCTCCAGGATTAAAATCTCTGAGGTCTGATTTAGGATTAAGCTCACAGTGAGGCCAACAAGACTACTGATAAAGTCTCTCCCTTGACTCTTCAATTTTGTTTTTAAGTACATAGTTCCAAATTTAGGTGGAATTAGTTGATGGCATAAAATGTTATCAAAGCAGGAGCTGACATCAGATAGATAGGAAGGTCACCTTACATTTTGTTTGCTTAATTTCAGCTTTCAGCCAGACCCATGGCTGATCTGAAAGGACTATAGGCAGCAAAAGTGCCACATACCTGGCTGAGATCCACTGGGAAATGCAGCTGTGGAACAGTGGAGAGAAAAAAAGAGGGAAGAATTAAGAAAAGGAGACATGAGGTACTCATATAAACAAACAAGTGACTCCTAAACTCCACTAACATAGGAAACTGTAACAGCAATAGCTCATCATCTGAAGACTGTGACATGAAATTTATCTTTTTTTTTCCTTGCTTTCACAGCAATTTTGCACTATGGTTGGTAGCTGATGTGCATATCCAAATTCATGCAGCCCTACCATCCCTCTCGCTCTGCCTACTCGAACTCACCCACGCTCTTGCACGTGACTCAGGATGAAAAGAGATTTAGAAAGATGGAGGAAACATTTACAAGCCACCCATCATTTCACCTTCAGTCTGGATGGCCACATTAGCACCTCTAGTTTGCATTTAGAGGCCAGATTGGCCAGCATTTGGGATGAATACTTGGGATGGGCATTTCTTCTGTCCCCAGTAGAAACAGGCACAGAGGAATGCCGCATAAGGTCTGCTTCAGTGATTACTGGTGGCTGGACATTCCAAGACTGGATTTGTTCTAAAACAAGGCAAGTTTCCTGACTTCTTGCTCAAAGTCTTGTCTATAGGCTGCATTGCAATATCCAGCTAAGAGTGGTCACTGCAGCAGTCCCAGGAGACCTCCCAAAATAAAGAGGTACCTCAGTCATACAGAGGAATGTAGGACGGTGGGAGACATGCAGCTCTGCCACATTCACAGGAAAGCCATAGCCTGTCCATTCAGGATTACTAGTACAATTGTGATTGTGTAAACATCTGAGGCTTTTTCTGGGCTGGTTGAGCGAGATGTGAAGACTTGAGTCTGTGAACTCTCAAGCAAAATACTTGCAGCACAGAGGCATTGGTGCAGATTCCACCAGCACAAAACAAGCAGTAAAAATTCTTCCAGCACTAGCTGTCAGGGAATGACAGGAGATATGCTAACCAGATTTGGGTGACAAATTAAAGTCAGTCTTCCCTTCTAATGAGTCTGCTGAGCAGCCATTTAGGGGAGCATTTCACCACTAACATCAGCCTGTTTCCATGGAGACTAGATTACCAGAGTGGTGGAGAGAAACTGCACTCCTAATCTCTCCCAGAGAAAAGAGCTTGCTGATACAAGAGCCTTTTAAACACCTTTAATCCAAACCCAGAGTTTTCCTTTCCATGTTCTCTCTAATCCTGCTAGAGGTTACCAGTCCCTTTTAACCCCAAACCCAGCACAATAGCATCAAGCAGTGCAGTTACCTACAGCCTCTGCAGTCCCTTGAAAAATAAAATCTGCTTTCTCTCTCTGCAAGTGTTTGGTTGTCTCAAATACCCCAGCCTATCATTTGCAAGTGGACTGCAAAATGATGTCTGCACTGGTGCACTCAGTCTACTTTCTGGTGAAAGTAGGCCCTTTCTACTGCCCTTCCTCTTAGGCACTGAGGAAAGAGAAGGACACACAACTGCCATCAAGAAGATCCAAATCCTGTCTTCTGTATTGCAGGAGGCACCTTTTATTAACTTTCTTCCCCTGAGCTTTTGCCTTTCCTGTGTAACATCCAGCATAAGAGCAGATCCCACAAGAGCACCAGATAGTTTGCCCAGTCGAAAGGTACACTGCAGTTGCACAGTTTTACCTGAGGACTTGCCTATAATGCCTTCCACAAAACTACATTTGACCACTATCACTGCAAAGAAGTTCCCTGCTATACTTACAGTCTCACCTGCACTTCAAGTGTATTGATTTTCTGTCTATTCCTTCAAGAAGGTGAAGACAGTAATGCAGCCTGATTGGAACAGCCACACAGCAGCTGGCAACTCATGCTTACTAATCTGATAGCCTTCTACAATGGTGTGACTGAATGGGTAGATGCAGGGAGAGCAGTGGATGTTGTCTACCTGGACTTTAGCAAGGCTTTTGACACTGTCTCCCATAACATCCTCATATGTAAGCTCAGAAAGTGTGGGTTAGATGAGAGGATGGGGAGACAGGTTGAGAACTGGCTGAATAACAGAGCTCAGAGGGATGTGATCAGTGGTGCAGAGTCTAGTCAGAGGCCTGTGGGTAGTAATGTTTCCCAGGGTTCAGTACTGGGTCCAGTCTTGTTCATCATATTCATCAATGACCTGGATGAAGAGATTGAGTGCACCCCCAGTAAGTTTGCTGATGATACTGAACTGGGAGGAGTGGCTGATACACTGGAAGGCTGTGCTGCCATCCAGTGAGATCAGGACAGACTGGAGAGTTGGGAGGAGGGGAACCTAATGAAGTTCAACAAGGGCAAGTGTAAGGTCCTTCACCTGCACCAGTACAGGTTAGGGCCTGTACAGCTCCTCACAGAAGGACCTGTTAGTCCTGGTGGACAGCACGTTAACCATGAGCCATCAGTGTGCTCTTGTGACCAAAAAGACCAATGGTAAATTGTAAATCTTACCATTGGGTGCATAAAGAAGAGTGTGGCCAGCAGGTTGAGGGAGGTTCTCCTTCCCCTCTAGTCTGCCCATAAGCTTCCAGAAGAGTTCTGTGTCCAGCTCTGGGCTCCCCAGTTCAAGAGAGACAGGAAACTACTAGAGAGAGTCCAGTGAAAACTATAAAGATGTTTAGGCCACTGTAATATCTCTCTTATGGGGAAAGGCTGAGAGACCTGGGGCTGTTTAGCCTGGAGAAGAGGAGACTGAAAGGGGAATCTTATTAATGGTTACAAATACCTAAAGGGTTGGTGTCAGGAGGATGGGGCCAGTCTGTTTTCAGTGATGCCCACTGATATGACAAGGGGCAACAGGCATAAACTAAGACACAGGAAGTTAACCTAAACATAAGGAGAAACTTCTTTTATGTGAGGGTGACAGAGCCCTGGAACAGACTGCCCAGAGGTTGTGGACCGTCTTTGTCCCAGGTTCATGAAGGATGCCCGTTTCACAGTGGTCACACAACTTAATAAGCAAAAACAATTTTATTCAAGCACTCCCACACACAGCTAATAAGCAAAAGCACTGTTACTCGAGCAAACTCAACGAGTTATCTAACATCCCCACATACATATAGACTCCAAGGTGGTATACAAACCATCAGGCAGGAGGAGGGCACACAGGGTGGTGCTCTGGAAGAGTCAGTAGGTCCTAATGCCTCCTGCAGGGCATCTCCTGGATCAAGATGTGCATCAGATTGACCTTCCGAAAGTATGTTCCCCCCTTCCCTGCCACAGGAGGCTACTTATAGCTCTCCTGGTGGGGGCATGGAAACTGCTCTAGCGTCAGTGTACACGTGGCCAGCACATGCACAGAGGCTGAACAGCATTCTTCTACCCACAGTGGCTAACAGCAGCCATGCCCACCGATGCACATTTGTGGGGGTCTTGGAGCACCTCTGGTGGTTGTTACTTCATCAATCTTCAGCACCCTCATCCCATCCTTGAGATGTCCTTTTGTTGTTTGGTTCCTGATATCGCTGGCCAGACAACAAGGAGCTGGCTAAAACTGTCTGACTGCCTAATTCTCCCATGCACCTACACATTCCAGACATGGGATCGAGTCCTGTGTTCTCCAGTGCAGTGCAACAACAGATAGTGGTGTGCCAGAGGGATGCAACAATGCATCAACATGTTCCAGCATGGATACAGTCTTTCTCTAGAGACTTTCAAAACCCCCCTGGCCATGTTCCTGTGCAATCTGCTCTAGGTGGTTTGGACTAGATGAACCACTGTTTTGACATTGGGTTTGGACTAGATGATCTCCAGAGGTCCTTTCCAACTCCTAAGATTCTGTGATTCTTTGAACTCACCTGCACCTACCCTGCCTGGGCCTCCACACTTTGTGTTGTCTGTGGGAGGATTTGTGAGCAAAGTCCGGGGGCAGAACACAGGTACCATGTTCTTTACTTTAGCAGCCCTGCAAATTTAAGTACAACAGAATGAGATCTGCTTCCCTTCCAGGTCTTTTTGTCTTGGTCTGTCCTTTTCCTGATAGACAATTCGTATCTTCATATGCTTCAAGAATAATCTCAACCCTCCCTGCCCATCCAAGGCAGCCATCCACTTTTTCAAAACATCAGGTAGGGTCTTTGCCACACAGCATTTTTTTTTTTCTCCAATGGGATTCATGCTAATTAAAAACATCTACTCCTCTAAAACTCCAGACAGGTGGGATGCTGCATACAGGCCTTTGTGCTTTCTATCAAGAGGTACACTGAGCACCACAGTTGGGGTTCATACACTGTTCCAGCTGTGCTGAGTCAGAGCAAGGTGGAACCACTCTGGCTGCTGAGCTGACAAGACATTCAAGGCTCTGCTGCCTTCCTGTTGCTTCCAATAAAAGGATTTTGACTTCTTGCTTTTACTTGCCTTTACTTGCCTCAAACCTTGCCAAGAGGTTCCTGACAAAGTTGGATAGTACCATACATATGAAGGAGGGAGTGTGACTGGGAAAGTTCAGTTCAACCTCAATTTCATTCCCATTCCCCTTGCCAGAGGGGTTGATAATGCTCTGTACATCTGGAGGCATAATTACTGGTTTGCACAGCCTTGTCCCAGAGGGTTGAAGCTTGCAAGTCAGTTGTGTTACAAGGTCTCACCTGAGTCAGCCCTCTGTCCCTCCCCTGGGATCCTGCATGTGCTGAGGTTTGTCTTGGCAGTCAACACACATGCAAGCCTGAAGCTTCCTGAAAGGACAGCTCTTACACAAATACAATATGTCTCTGGAAATGGCCAGGCCTCAGCACATATGTGTCCTACAGCTGTGGGCAGTGAAAGGTTGGTTTACTTTCCAGGCTCTGAAAACACACCCCTTAAGCATCGAGCTACATCTGATCAGAACTTCTGGTTTCAGATGAGCACATTACTGTGGGATAGACCTCGTACGTGGGATGAGACAGAGCAAAATTAAACACAGGATAGTTGGTGGCAGGGTTTACTACATCTACTTCCATCATTCTCCTTTGACTGAAGGGTCGCTGCAGTTTAGTTCATGGCTGTGCATGGTGAATGGAGTTCAGCAGAAGCAGCAGGTAAGTTAAAGCAGAGTGCTGCAAAGGCTGTGTTTGTAGTACCTGCACCTACAAGTGATTTTTTTTTGCTTTTTTGGTTGGCCAGATGGTGGGCCTCTGGGATCTGCCTCCTATCCACAGTCACTGTGGGTCAGACAACCAAGACTTTTTCATCTGAACACAGCCCCAGACCCTTCCAGTTGGCCTCTCTGAATACATTCTAACCAGAACAGAAGATAAAACTGCAGAATAGTATAATTTGTATGCAAACAATTTGTATTGTCACCATCAAGGCCATGTCTAGAGGCCCAGAGACCATAATCAAGGACTTCCGGGAAGGATGATGTGCAGCCTGTTAGTGTCTGCTTGCGCCAGCACCACCCTGGACCTGCCCTTCAGTGTCAGCCTGGGGCTGCCAGGAAAGCATGGATGAGAGGAGGAGTCAGGGAAGGAGCTGTCCTTAACACACTACATAGGTAGAAAAGATGGCAACTGCATTCCTACCTGCAGTTTTTGGGCATCTCAGTTGTCCTCACAGAGCAGAAACAGCACAGGCAGGATGGCAGATGCATTTGAGATGCTCACGGTGGGGATGCACCTCAATAGTTTCCTCCCACATGCAGATACCAGCATGCAGCTACTAGCTTTGCTGACTTGGCCTCAGCTGTCAGGCCCAATGTGTCTTCAGTGGGGTCTGTCACACTCTGCCACTATGGCTTGTTTTTGCTGGCGGGCAAGAGCTCAGCAACAGACAAGCAACCAGAGGGAGGAAAGAGGGAAGAAGAGGGAGCAAACAAGATAAATAGGTAGTGTGAAGATAAGAAAGGAGGACAGCTGACCTAGAAAAATCAAAAGATAAATTGGCAAGAAAAAAAATGAAGCTAATTGCACGATGTGAGGTTCCTGTGGAGCCCACAGGAGAGAGGCACCATGTAGCACCATGTCCCACTGTGACACCTTGCTGCTGAGCATACCTGTGGCCAGCACCCAACCATGGTTGGCAGCTGCCAGACCCCTTCATGTCAACATGGTTTATAGCCAAGGAAAAGCAGGTTGCTGCATGGATTTCCCAACAAGCAGAGGACCTGCTCTGCAGGATGGGGTGGCTGGTCAGTCTGCAATGCTCCATGTTTGCAGTACAGACTCACTAACCTGGTCTCTGCACAGGGGGGATTTGTCTTAGCCTCTGTACTCCAGTCCTTTCCTTACATTGTTATTGTCCGAGACCCTCAACCTCACCAAAAGAGCTGGGCAATAGTCCTAGAACTGCCTTAATGCAGTATGAAACCCCCCAGGTCCAAGATGAGGGCTTGCCACTCTCTCAGCTGGGTGAGCTGGTCTACATGAAGCACTGAAGCAATACAGAAGCGATCGCTGAAGCAACTGAGGCTAAAGAATTTTTTATCGTTCAGGTCCTCTGATACACCACAATGCAAGAGGTAGGAACATCATAAGCCTCTCAGTAGCAAAGAAACCATGACATGTACCTTACTGATGTGATCAAGATCTTGTGGGAGATCCATGGCCTAGGCAGAGAAATGAACCCGTGCGTCTCAGCCCAGTGTTTTTCCTGTATAAATGAGGCCAGCACATAAACACACAGCACTGGTGTTCTCATAGATGGGATCAGCAACCCAAGTCATTTTCCAAGGTTGCAAGCAAAGATGGAGTGAAAATTAGAGCAGGAGGAAACATGGTACTGGGGAGCAGCCTGTGCTTTCCAGGTTGACAGAAAGAGCAGCAGGGGGACTGAATAAGAAAACAGCAGAGCTTTAATACCCTTCCAGCCACCCTGTCCACAAGCCTTTCTCCCAGCATAGGAATGGCAACTCAAGCTTAATCCTCCACAGAAATATTCACTCTCTTCTCTTCAATACCTGGACTCTGACTTGGAGAAGTGAAAACAGGCACTACACAGGCAAAGATAAGTGGCAGCTTCCCATTTAACCATCTCTAATTGCCAGCTGAGCAGACAGCTAATCTCTAAGAACATGCTGTGATATGGGTGT
Source organism: Chloroceryle amazona (assembly GCA_027560015.1). NCBI lineage: Eukaryota > Metazoa > Chordata > Aves > Coraciiformes > Cerylidae > Chloroceryle > Chloroceryle amazona. The sequence continues at coordinate 168 of JANHFX010020550.1, read as the reverse complement.
TGCAGAGTCCTCATAATTGCTTAAGAGCAACCATTGAGGATGCCAGGAATCAGCCAATTATTCTCCCTAGTTTCTTTTTTCTCCCCCCCAGTGTCATAGTTAGAGGGGCCTGGACCAGTTTATCGTTATGTGGTTAGAAGCAAAACTGTGTATTCTATACTCTCTATG
>JANHFX010020549.1:0-13295 GCA_027560015.1 Chloroceryle amazona | reverse complement strand
ATTAAAGCTGTTCTAGTTTCCTTTTCTAATCACTAAGTCTCTCTCCCTTATTCCTTTTCTCTTCCCCTTTGGGGAGGTAGGAGGGTTAACAGAGAGCATCTGTTAGGTCTAAGGGGCTGCCCTGACCCTAAACTGCGACAACCTCCCACTAGATCAGGTTGCTCAAAGCCCCATCCAACTTGTCCTTGAACACTTTGAGGGAGGGGACATCCACAACTTCTCTGGACAACCTTTTCCAGTACCTCACCACCCTCCCAGTAAATAATTTCTTCCTAATATCTAATCTAAATCTACCCTCTTTAGGTTTGAAACCATTACCCCTCATCCTATCACTACAGTCCCTGATAAAAATTACCTCCCCATCTTCCCTATAGTCCCCCTTTAAGTACTGGAAGGCTGCTATAAGGTCTCCACAACCATGTCTGGTTGTGCTCAGGGACTTGGGTAGTTTGCAGTCACTGATCCCAGTATGGGGTTTTATTTGTTTGTTTGCTTCAGGTTTGGAAACCTGGTAAGAAAGAAGAAGGTGCTTTTTCTTTTTAATAATGCATTAACCCAAGATGTATAAAATCTGTGCTCAGTTCTTAACCCTGCCTGCTTTTCAAACCATTACACTGCTCATCTCAGTTGGGTGGTCTATATCAGACTCCCAACACAATAACTCCCTTATTTGCCTTCATTTTCATCCTTACCCATAAACACTCAACTTTATCATCATTGAAATCGAGTTCTATACACAAAAAAACCCCTAACATACAGGGCCGCACCCCGGGCTCTCTTTCATTGTCTATCCATTCTGAAGTGCTTATATCCACTCCTCATAGCATTCCAGTCCTGACAGTCATCCCACCACGTTTCCGTGATTGCAGCTCTGTCATAGCTGTCCTGCTGCACAATGGTCTCCATCTTATCCTGCTTGTTGCCCATCCTACGTGCATTAGTGTAGATGCACTTGATCTAGGGTTCTGATTTCACCCACATCTTCTGTCCTTTACCCCTAGGTTCATTTCTGGTGGACCAGGTTTTATTCCCTTCCCCTTTCAATTCTAGTTTCCTGGCAACTTCTGTGGTTACTAACCTATTAGTGAGCCCTGTGTTTTTATTGTTGCATATACCACCCTTATCTACCTCAGGTGGAATGGCAGATTGACAGCCATCCTTGGGCTCTTCTCTAGTGAGCCTGGTTTTATCCCCTTCCCCCTTCGAGCCTAGTTTAGAGCTCTCTCAATGAGCTCCGCCAAGTCCTGGGCAAAGATCCTTTTCCCCCTTTGAGACAGATGTACACCATCTGCCCCCAGCAGATCAGGAGCCATATAAGCTTCCCCATGATTGAAGAACCCAAACTTCCAATGGTGGCACCAGCCCATGAGCCATGTGTTAATCAGGTGTGTTTTCAATGCTCTTTCAGTGTTTTTCCCTTCCATTTGAGGGATTGATTAAAACACCACCTGCACACCTGAGCCTTCAACTAGTCGCTGCAATTCCTTGAAGTCCTTCTTAATTGCCTTTGGCCTTCTCTCTGCAACCTCATCATTACCGGCCTGAATCACTAACAAGGGAAAATAATCAGATGGCTTCACGAGAGCAGAGAGCTTCCTATTAAGGTCTCTAACCCAAGCCCTAGGGAGGCAGCAGACTTCCCTGGGGAATGGGTCTGGTTGACAAATGGGCCCTTCTGTTCCCCTCAGGAGAGAGCCACCTACTACAATTACCCTCCTTTCCTTCTTAACTGAAGAGGTCATGAGATGTTGGGGTGAGTGACAAGCTGTAACAACTGTACCATTCAGCTTGGTGTCCTCTGCAGGAACAACCCTTGTCCTCTGGCCCTGCGACTGGCATCAGAGAGGATCTGTAGCCTTGAGTCTTTGTCTAGGAGTTGGTGTTCTAGTCTTTGTCACATTCCTGAGCTTTGTTGTACTAACATAAAAATTTTCAAGCAGCAATTAATAAACAGTGACCTAGAAGGGCAATGTGTAAGGAGTGGAAATAGCAATTCAGCATCTGCAAAAGAAGTCGAGTGTGAAAAGCACTGAGCTGACTATTAGCCCAATGTCTTCTGCTCCAGGCTTCAGATGACCACACAATTTGCTGCTGAGTGGAGAGGAAAGCTCTCTGGCACAAATCATCGGGCTAGAAAGGGAAAACTGCTGCTGACAGAGGTGCCACCACAAAGGAGATGTAACTGAGGGATTTAGAGCAAAACAGTCTTGGTTTTGTAGCATTTTTATTAGTTTAACTTTCTGAAATACCATCTCATTTAAGGTAGACACAACTGAATAAATTCACATAGAAACACATACCATTGGGTATTTCAAATGGCTTTTCTGACTAGAATCAAAACTAAACCCAGAGGAAGGTGGAATAGTCCATGTGGGACTCACAGACTGGGTAAGGTTTCATTAATGTTTCAGGAGGTTAAGTGAATGAATTCAGAGTATCAGACCAAAAATGGATCTTTACTTTCTCAGGATTCCCTGTTGCAAGTGGGAAGTGTGAGCATTTATCCCTGATCATTAAAGAAGCCAGCAGGAGGCCTTGGCTCCCACTTTCATTCTGGATCCTTGCTGCTGCTTGGTCCTTTTCCACCAAGCAAGATTTTGCTGCTATACCTTAATTTGAGCAGGGAGGAGGAGGTTTAAACAGATCTCTCAAGCAATTCTCACTAGACCACTGCAAAATGTAGGTGAGGATGCAGTAGGATTGTCTTAGTCAAATGAATATCACATGAGGTGAGCAGTAGTAAAGTACGCAGAACACACTCACTCTCTTGTACCAATGGTGTTTGATAGTGTTCCACTGATATAAATATGTTTGGGGGCTGAAATTACTTCGTAGCTCTAAAAAGAAAACTTGAAAAGAGCCAGATCCCATTTAATCTGCTGCAGGTGTATATAAATGCAGAGGCACCAAACCCTGAAGAAACACCTGTGTGGGTGGTGGTCTCATAGCTGCAGGAGGGATGTTTGCTTTGGTTGCTCAATTGCCCATTTGCGGGGGCAACAGTTGAGTTATCTTTGTAGCCCCTGTGTGAGCTGTAAGGAAGGTTAATGAGGCTAGCTTGTAGCTCAGAGATTGCCCAGCCCAGCATGCTGGGAGGAAGTGGGGAGCTCTGGAAAGGTGATTATTTGGTGAATGCCTTGGAATAAGGTGGGTGCTGTGGGGTCAGAAGGAAGAGGATGCTTGGTATCTACTGGTGGAGTCCTGCTTTGCATGGAGCATCAGTACAAGGTATGTGTCTGGTTAGTTCATGCTGGGAATTAGCAGTGCCTGCCCATCTTGATGGTTTCACTGGTTTTAAAAGGCTTGTTTTATTTTCTGTGTGTGACATCCTTGGAGGGTGATAAAGTAGCTCTGAGGCTAATGGATTTTTGGAGTTCCCAAGAGCATTTGTCATGTTGTGGTGGTTCAGAAGCTGCAATGGTGGCTGACTTCTTCCTGTGACTGTGGGGACAAACCCAAATAGCAATTTTATTTCAAGGTGGTCGTAGTAGAAGCCAGGCAAGCCCAGTTTTCTGTAGTGGTGGTGTCCTGGCAGCAACGATGGAGGTGGCACAGGAACAGCAAGTCTTTCATGATGAAAGCCTCATGCAGGCTCTACAGCTTGCACATTTTGGGCTCCTCTCAAGAGTCTTGCATAAGGTAGGTACGCTCCCGGAGGTGTTGCTACAGACCTTTTATTGTTCCCTGCAGTGTGTTGGCTGCTGCTGGTTACTGCTTTGGTTATAAGTACCATCAGGAGGCTGCAACTCTCACTGGGTACCTCTTATGAGAGGTCACACACGTATAGGACATTATATAATGCAAACATGGATGCAGATTCAAGCACACCCTTTTCTCATTAGGTTATAATGTAAGATGAGATTTTTGTTTGGTTAGTTTTTAAGTCTTAGTTCATTTGTACCTCCATATCTCAAAGTTAAAAAGCTTCTGTGTAGAATCAAAGTAGCTAAAAAGGCCATCCAGAATACCCACAGGTTATGTGTATGCTTAGGAAATCAGTGGCTGGCTGAACCTTTGATGACCTTCTGGCCATCTCATAACCCCAGATGATGTTACCATCCTGAAGGATGCCCAAAGGTGACTATCAGCTGTGTGAAAGCACAGGCCTTATTTAAAAAGAAAATAAAATGGAATGTGCACAGACCTGAATTGCAGTATCACTTTGTGTGAGATAACACAAGCAGCACCAATCTCTCAGAGTGCTTTTCTGACAATTTTTAGGGAGTGGCCTTCAGGAAAGCTCTTCTTTTTTCATCTTTTAGACTTCCTTCATCCCTTCAATGATGGTAGAGAAGAGGGGCTGCCTTGCAGCTGGGTGGTTTCTTTATGTCCCCATTCTGTTACTGCTTGAGGTTATTGTTTAGCTCCCACAAAGATCACTCACAGCATGTGCCTGTCTGAGCACCTTGGTACTCTTGCATGCTGTCATGTGGGGGGAACCTTAACCTGATTCTTCCAAATGTACATCACTCTGATAAGACAACCCCCTGCAGTGCTGGAGTCCTCAGCACAGTCTGAACTTGCTCTGGGTGACCCTGCTTTAGCAGGGGGGCTTGGACAAAATGATCCCCAAAGATCTCTTACAATCCCTACCCATCTGTGATTCTGTGAGAGTAGCAGTCTCGCACAACATGATGTAACACTGCAGTACTCCCATGTCTGTCATTTTTTTCATTTTTCTTTATTTGTAAAAGTTGTACAAAATACCTTTTAAAATGGGTCTGGTGAAACAGGTAGGCTTTTCCAACATTGACCAGGTTTCTGTACAGCAGTAGTGCAAAAGAAGTGAAATGTGGATCTACAGCAAAGCAACTGAGCCAGACCACTAGGAAAGGCTGTCATCATGCCACTGACAACACAAAACTTTGTCATGACATGAGCTCATGTGCACTGCTGTTCATACATTTCTTTATAGAACTGCTCTAACATAACTTAGTAACCAGTTGAGCAGGGATAAAATAATTCAGGAAAAATTATAAAAGCTACACTTCAAATTTTGAAATACTATGACAAAGGAAGAAGGAGAAATGTGATGCCAAAACCAGAAGCTGACAGCTTCACCTATTGCTTACAGCATTACTGGGATACCAACCACTGCCAGGATTCAGCCTTGAGACAAATCTCTTTCTGGAATAACGAAGAATGGAGGTCTAATGGCACCTGCTGCTTTGAAGAGAAAGGAATCAAGTGGATTAAGAGCTTGGTGTCAAAGCAGGGTGACTAGTGCAGCATCCTGGTTTTCAGGACATGTTGTGTACATACACTTGGATTATAAGGCATCACAACTAGGGCAGGAGGAAAAGCATTTTGCTTATGTAAAAGTCACCGGAGGAATCTCTCCTGCAAGAAGAAAAAAAAAAAAAAGTCTGAAATTGTCCATTTCATAAAGAACTGTCCCCTCCATGTAACCTTGGGTCAGCAAAGTAAGGCAGATTCTTCCATGATGCAGCTCAAACAATCTCTGCCTGATTTACTCTAAAGACAGCTTCTGACTGCAGTCCTTGGACCTTGGCTGTGTGTGCCTTTCTTCTGGCAAAGTAACCAAGATCTGGGGCACGTAGTGGCATGACTGCAAATGGTTTCTGTCATAAAATCATAGAATGGTTTGGGTTGGAAGGGACGTTAAAGATCACCTAGTTCCCCCCCCCCCCGCCATGGGCCGGGGCCCCTCCCACTAGACCAGGTTGCTCAAAGCCCCATCCATCCTGGATTTGAACACATCCAGTGATGGAGCTTCCACAGCTTCCCTGGGCAACCTGTCAATGTCACGCCACCCTCAGAGTGAACAAGTCACTGTCGGGCTGCTGCAACACGGCACATACTCAGCACAGCTCTAAAGCAAAGCTGGGAAGCCAAGGTCACCAGTGATTAAACCATGAAGCCTGAAGTGGGGCATGGGGAAGGACAGAAAAAGGGCTTTTCCTTCAGCATATAGAGGCTGAAAGTCTTTCAGCTCATCAACAATACTGACAATACAAAGTTAAGACTGCTGTGAGCAATTCCTTGTCTCTGCCTTGAAAATAACCAATTTAGTAAATTTATGCATGTTGAACACATTTTCTGTTTTGGAGCAGCCAGCCAGCCAGGTGCTGCAAATGCACCTGCAAGACTATTTAAAAAGCAGCTGCTTACATGGATTATTCAGAAACCTTCAGACCTTTCAGCCAACTGAGAGCTTTTCCTCAGTTTTTCCTATGGATAGGAAATCTGCTCTCAAGATTTTGCTGTTATGGCTGAAAATGTCCTGGATGTATAATAAACTGGCAGTTATTCCATCCATTTCTTTAAAGAACAGGGTAAGTGGGGAAGGAAGGATACCGGGGCTCAGGTGCATGGAAATGGGATGTGGACAAACACTGGCTCCATCTTCTTGCCTTATCTAATGCCAGGCTTGTTACCAGTGGGCCAAGGCATATAGGGAAGAAATGTCAGCAGCCCTGTCCAAGGTTCCCACTATTTTCTGTCCAGTCTCTCCTACTTCTCAGGGGTTCAGAGGAGCTCTGGTAAAATGCCATATACTAAAACAAACACCTTTGTCAGAATAGTTATAGGTGCAAAACTCAGTTTGCCTCAGTAACTCCATAGTGGTCTAGAATCAGAAAATCTAGTTTATGTAGTAAGTCCTCCTGTCTCCTCTAAGCTATTTATGATGTGGCTACAGTGAGGTGCTTCCTCTTCTTGGCTCTGGATATAAGACTGGCAGTTAAAAGTGAGGTAAGGTTGCTTCAGAGTGGTGCAGCACTCCTGTGGGAATGCTGAAATAGGGCACTTGTGAGTAATTTTTTTTTTTTTTTCCTTCATTCACATCTTGTTTCTTCAATGAGCACTGCAAGCTCAAGCTTGCTGTAGCATGGAGGTTCTGCTTGAAAAGTTGACTTGACCCTCTGCAGTCTCAGGTGACCCAGAGAAGTGAGTGTTGCTTCTGTACTGAATCGTGTCCTTGTGTTTCCAAATGTATTTAAAACACAGAAGTCACAAAATCACAGTTCTGCCTGATCCTTCTTCCAAAACACTGCAGTGTTCAACTTCCTAGACATAGAATCGTACAACGGTTTGGGTCGGAAGGGACCTTTAAAGGCCATCTAGTCTAACCCCCCTGCAATGAGCAGGGACATCTGCAACTAGAGCAGGTTGCTCAGAGCCCCATCCACCCTGAACTGGAATCGTTCCAAGGATGGAACTTCTACCAATTCTCTGGGAAACCCGGGCCAGGATTTCAACCAGTTTGGTGTTCCAATGATGTGCTGTGCTTGTCCTCGAAGGAGGGAAACCCTTCCCAGAATTTATCTTCCTGAAATATGTACTGTACAGATAAAGATATGGGACAGTAACTTTTGGAGAGGATGAAGGAGGATAACTTTTCTACCTGCTTACAGTCAGTAAAAGAGCAAAACCTGTTTTTTGGTTTTGTGGTTGGTTGGTTGGTTTGTTTTGCTTTGCTTTGTTTTATTTGTTTGTTTGTTTGTTTTTTCTTTTTTTTTGGTAAATGCTAAGTCTCCCAGCCAAAAAAATGCTGGAATTTTTTTTTATAGCATTAGAGAGCTCTGATCCTATGGCAAAAAGACCTGCTTCTGTGCACTGTGTTTTTAAAATTTTTTTTCCTTGCTATGATGACCAGTGATGTAGAGCAATCTGCAGCAATTCTGTTGCTGCATACCATGGAGATGACCAAAGACGGGGTAAATGCAAGTGAACTAAGGGAGAATTTCTCCCCTTTTTCCTTTCTTCCATCTCTAAACCTGGGTGGGAAAAGGCAGCATATTACAAAAGACTGTGTCAAGACCCATAATGAGCATACGAAACAGAGTAGGTGATTGGACAGATCACTGCAAAGGAGATCCTAAGCTAAATTTTACAAAATGCACAAATCCTTTTAAAAAGAATCAGTGTACAATCACAACGCAAAAGGAACATGAATGGGCCTTTTCTGAATTCCACATATTCTGGCCATCCTTCCCTCCCACCTCATCTCTCCTAAGTCCATTTTTGCAAGCTCTGGGAAGTCCAATTCTCACCCAGTAAGTGGGTGGTCTGTTAATTTATGAGATCCTGGAGCTCCTCATCAGTCAGCTCATTGACTTCCATGATCTTTTCCAAGTGTTCCATATACCGGGCATGGTCTTGCAGGAAGTGTGGTACCCTCATGTTCTCAATCACAGCTAATCCTTTCAGGCGGTCCACGTCCTCGTACGAGATCTGTAAGGAAGGACAGAGTTTAATTTTGTGCTACAATCCCGCAACTTCTCTGCTGCAGCTCTAAATTCTCTCTTGTAGATGAGAAAAAAAATTCATAGCAGCAGAATTTAAAAGCTTGTGAAAATCCTTTGAAAACACAAGTAACTAATGGTGTGCTTCAGTGGAAGATGCAAAAAGACATGATTTTAGTAAATGCATTCATACTTCCTGATTCTGCTTTTGATTCAATCAGTGAACAGACTCCCAGGAACCTGAATGAGAATGACCTACAGCATCTGCAGGAATAGAAAAAAGGGGAAGGATGGAGCACATGCAAGGCTTGGAGTCTCTTTGCAAAGAGGTGGAAAGATTGACACAAGAATGGAAAAAAAAACTGTGCCAAAGATTGAGAACCTAGAAAGTGAATGCAGGAGAGGCACAGCATGGGAAGCAGGCAAGCTCCAGCTCTGGGCAAGGCATGGTGCCAGCTGACCTGAACTCTCATGTTTTCATTTTTCACTAGCAAATGTGCTTATGAAAAGCATAAAATGCAACTCTAGTAGCTAAGTACAGCATGGGCAATCCTTAATCATCCCAGTTTTACTTATAAATAGCTGGGTGGAGATTGAGCTTGCCTCGTGGCATCAAAGTCTTCTGGGTATAGGTGTGACACTCTATGTTTTCCAGCTACTACAGGGCCTTTTCCTAATGAAAAATGAGATTTATGATGTTATGAGCTAGGACTTCAAGTCTTGAGCTCACTGCAACTCAAGGTACTTTGAAAAATCACAGAACTGTTTTGTTTGGAAGAGACCTTTAAGATTATCAAGTGCAACCACTAACCCAGCACTGCCAGGTCACCACTAAACCATGTCCCTCATCACCCCATCTACATGGCTTTTTAGTCCCTCCAGGGATGGGGACTCCACCACTGCCCTGGGCAGCCTGTTTCAGGCCCTGACAACCCTTCTGATTAAGAAATTTTTCATAACGTCCAACCTAAACCTCCCCTGGTGCAACCTGAGGCCATTTCCTCTGGACAATGGTCCAGAAAGGATGAATTCTTTTGCCATGCAGTAGCTACACAAGCTGCCCTGCAAGCACAGAACAGGACTCCTTGGGCAACTATGTAGTGTGATGAAATGTTATGTGGTTGCTACTTTGTGTGTAAATTGTACATTCTGGGTACTCTACAGACCAAAGAACATGTGAAACCTGCAAGCCTGACTGCTTACGAACTGGCGCATCTTATTTCCTCAGAGGTTTGTTCCAGGTGGCTTGAATGCAGAGCCTACTCCTTCCAATGTTTTTATACTATGTTTCTTCTAAGGAGCTGAGGACTGCGTGGTGAGGTTTCCCTGGAAACAGCCTGCCAGCTTAGCAGGTGATGGCTTCTATTTGCAAAAGATTAGAGTGAGCATGAATGATCTACCAATGTGTAAGGGCCATGGAAGGGCTCTCTGGAAAGACAGGGTAATGTAATCCAGACTGCTAAGCATGATCCATAGAGGTGGGCAGAGATAAGTGTTTATCTCGCTGTTGATGATGGGAACAAAGTCCCCAAAGAGAATGATTTTGAATCTGAGTACACGTGTGTGCTTTTCCAGCTGCAATGACAAGATGTGTCCTGATTTAAAAAAAAAAAACAAACATATACCCATGCCCAGGCTTACTCAAGTCATTAAAATACTGCCATTTGAAGATCATAAAATCATTTAGATTAGAGAAGACCTTTAAGATCATCAAGTACAACCATTCACCTGGCACAGCCAAGTCCACCACTAAATTCCTGCACAAAATTCTGTCTGAACACAAACCACTTTTTTATGGTTAAGGTGTTAAACACTGGTGCTGTCTGCCCTGGAGAGGTTGTGGAGTCTCCAACAGTGGAGATATTCAAAGCCCAGCTGAAGATGGTCCTGGGCAACCTGGTCTAGCTGACCCTGCTTATGCATGGGCATTGGACTAGAGGATCTTGAGAGGTCCCTGCAGTACTCTACTGGTCTGTGATGCTGAGAACAAGCACACTCTTATACGCATTTACAGTTTGATTGCAGAAGATGTCTGCAGCAAAACCAGTCAGAGTAGACTTTTAAGATTCCTTGATTTTAGAAGTTGTAAAGTTGAGCACTTACACAATATCATACTGCTAGAATTAAACTGCTTGTAGACCCTTAATGTGGATTATAGTGGAAGCTGTAATTATATGAGGAATGACTTATTCTGTTTTTCAAGTGGCTTGACAATTCTGCATACTCCATGAAGAGAGCAAGGGATAAAGCAGGGTGGGAACAGTATGTGTTCAGTAGGTTAGCAGGCAGAAGCTGTGTGGAGTTTAACATGCTTGAAGCAAAAGGAAGCTTCAGAGAATAAAGTTGCAGAGCCTTATTTGTCAGTGCAATTTTATTTTCAGAACTTCCTAACTTGGCTCAGTTACCTTATTAGCTGTGCTCAACTCTGGATGCTTCTGACACTAAAGGCAAAAATTCTTAAATATGGGCCAAAACCCTCTATCATATTAATGCCACTTTATCACCCACTGATTACCAAGTAGGCAGAAATGTTGACATACTATCTCTAAACAATTTTAATTCTGTTTTATGTGAGCATATGGACCCTGCTTTATCAACTGTGGAAATCAAGTAATTCAAGGATTTGCTTCAGGAAGTGTGGCAGTTTCTGCACTGATTTTTGAGAATGAACAAGCAATGGCAGTTAGAATCAACATATGTAAATGCAGAAGTACCATGTATTCTGGGGGAAAAAAAACAACACCTGATTTTCATAAAACATCAGAGGTGTTGTCAGTGAGAGAAATTTGAGATTAAAACCTCTGTGGTGGAAGGGGATGCATTAATTTTGTTTTCTACTGGGACCACCACCTTAACAAGCACCTGTCCTGCTTTCCCAAGGCAGTCTTATACTGCAAGTTAGGTAGCACCTTGTAAAGGGTGGAAAGTCAACCATAAAATCTTTATCTGATAAGCGAGGAATGAGGAAAAACCAGTAGAAATTTTTAGGACCTCAGAATATTTATTGCTTGCACTGTCTAACACAAGGTGCTGTAGAGAAGAGAGATTTCTAGATCAAAGTAAACCAGAGCACAATGACTCAGAGCACTTTACAGGCAGACTTGCTGACACAATAATGCTGTACCCTGTGGTAAGAGTGAGTCCACCCACCTTTCCAAGGGCTGTCAGAAGGTGGAAATCAATGGACTCCCTGTATCTCAGGATTTGGAGGATACCATCCAGGTACACCTGATCCTTATTGAAACAGCCTAAAAGGAATTGAGATATGTTGCACTCTGTCAGGGTTTGTTCAAGGTATATTCTCAGAACCCAATATGAGCAGAACAATTTTACTTTTAAAAACTAGATATTTTTATCCCAGACTTTGAAAACCTTCCCAGAAACTAACTAGAAGGCTAAACCCACTAGCCAGAGAAAGAAACCAAACACAGAAGATAGTGTCTGTGAAAATCCACAGCGTTACATCTCTTGTACAAACATGAAAGGAGGCCAAAGAGTATGAACTTTTTCATGGTTTTGCAATTTACATTCCTATTTCCAAGAAGAAGAAAAAAATCCATTACAGATTCAGTTTGAAAGTCTCAGGGATGTGCATTTTCAGCTTCTTCTTCAATAGCAGAAATCCTGCCACCTCATTTCAGAAAGTACAGAGTCCCTTTTCTCCCTTTCATGAAGGTTTTACTGCACAACACAATGAAGGAGCTCTGTGCACATTCTGAAAACTACCCTGAAGTACAGAACAAGAGAAGACATGATAGGGAACCCACCTGGTTGTGACGTGTCAGTCCACCCTCGCTTGGCTCGTACGCAGTAATCCCACCTCGTACTGGGGTCCTTGACAAATTTTCCCACGTCCTGGAAGAGCTGGCTGAAGGACATTTGGCTGGCCTGATACACTGTGTAGTAGAGCAGGGCAGCTCTCCAGAGAAAAGGGTCTTTGCGGAACAGGACACTGTGAATGCTCGCCAGCCCCTCTTCTGTCGGGTTGATTGGCTTTAACCCATGTTTTCTACGTCCATTCCAGTTGCACCAAGGTTGGCTGTTGTTGTTAAACCCCCGAAAATAATGAGTTCCTGAAAAGGAGGAGTAGGGGACTTAGTAGTGTGTATTGATAAAAAATTGTAAAAAAAAGAGGGAGTTGCCTGTCTCAGAACTCTAAACTGGTAGGACTGAGCACTGGGAAAAGTACCAACTTTAGCCTTGTCTACCACAGAGAACAATACACAGTGCAATTATTCATGTGCTGATGGCAAACGGGCCTCCCAAAAATGCCAAAGGAATATAACTGTCAGCAGGACTTGAGTTCCCAAATGCATGGAAAGATTTCTTATAAGATGTCTTATGTGCTGAATGCCTCTAGGCACTGTAGTGAACAGAAAGAAGGTGAAGCAAAGTAAGGGGGAAGAAATGCTGGCCTCTTGAAGGGGATTCTACAGCCCTATGTCAGCCTTGGAAGAGGCTATGTCCTCATACAACATGAGTTAACAGTGGATCAATGCAAGTGCAGGACTTATTATTCAGTGGAAATTGAGGCACTAGCCAAATGTACCCAGTTTTGACGCACGTAATTAAAACAGATTCACTGTAATGAAATGCAGTGTAATGCAAAATTAAGGCAATCTTAGACCGGTTTAGGGGTCACTGGGTAAATTCTTCATACCTAAAGCACATCAACATTTGCAAGCAGTGCAGCATAATAGAAGCAGATCTGTAAAGCACCTTAGCTGGTGCTGAATGGTCACACTATTTTTGTTTCCCTTTTTTCTTTTACTTCAGACTAGTTCTACATTGCTCTCATGAGCAAAATGTTGCTGAGCAGTGACAGCACAGAAGGTATGCCCTGGAGCACAACCTCTGAGCTAGCATCTTCTGACAGGGTTACACTTTGTTAAGGACCTCTTCTTCCAAGCTCAGGACCAGTGCATCCCAGCAGGTGGGAAATCGATAAAGAGAGCCAGGAGACCTGCATGGTTAAGTAAGGAACTGTGAAGTAGACTTCACAGAGGAAGAGGAGGGTCTACAGATCATGGAAGGAGGGGCTGGCTACCTGGGAGGAGTATAGGATTGTTGTCAGAGAATGTAGGGAGG
>JANHFX010020548.1:0-13422 GCA_027560015.1 Chloroceryle amazona | reverse complement strand
AATAGATTTCCTATACTCCCAAATCCCAGTATTAATGGCCAGTATCTCAGGATACTCCGGGCTTTCAATGTAATGCTCCAAGGACTCAGCCCATCATTGTGGTTTAAAACTCCTATTTCACAGATTTATAGATGCTGAACTGAGAAAGGACCACTGTGAGTATCTAATTTGACCTTGTGCATAACAGAGGCTACAGGGCATCCCTCAGTTAATTCCAGGCTACCAGGCTGAAGCCTTCCAGACTCTTTTCTTCATACCATAACCAGGATACAGCCTTTTCCCTCCATCCACACGGAAAACCTTCACATCCTCTCATGTCTCACCGCAACATCCCTCCTTCCACTCTGAAAAATGAAATCTTTCCTGGCACATGTCCATTCAGATTGCTGCTGCAAAGATCATTTGCCATTCCTGTGCCTTCCTGCCTGTCTCACTGACTCTCCCTTCTGCCTTTCCATCAACACAACACCAACAGGCTGCCCTTCACAGCCTGGTCCCTACCTCTGCCTCTTTGTCAAATCTACCCTCATCAGAGATTAGATGTGAGGAAGAAATTCTTCACTGTGAGGGTGGTGACACACTGGAATGGGTTGCTCAGAGAAGATGTGGATGCCCTCTCCCTGCAAGTGTTCAAGGCCAGGCTGGATGGGGCTTTGAGCAACCTGGTCTAGGGGGAGGTGTCCCTGCCCATGGCAGGCGGGTGTTGGAACTAGCTAATCTTTGAGGATCTCTTTGAAACAAAACCATTCTATGATTATATGATTCATTTCATTTGGTACCAGCTCACTCCTGCCTCTCATGGCCCACTTTGGTCACTTTTGTTTTTATTGCCTTCTTTTTTTTCTGAACAAACCTCATGTGGTGGAGCAACAGTCCATGGTAGAACGAGGTAAATGAAAAGATGCTGGGAGCATCTGCACCCATCAAACCAGGTTCAGCCACATGTGCTCCTAAGATGTGACCATTTTGTGCCACTGGCTCTATGGCTTAAGGTTTATGGCAGGAAAAATATGGACAGAAAGTCCACCTTTTGGGAGGAGAAAGGAGAACGGGGAAGGGAGAACTTGGCACATCCTATCTTCCTGGCAGCTTGGTTTGGTCTTCAAGACTGTTGCAGGATTTATGAGCACAAAGGTAAATCCAAGGGAGATTAAAAAGCATCCTGGAGCATTAAAAAGTGTTAAAGCCATAGACATGTGAGAGATTTATTTGTGCTTCTCCAGTTTACTGCAGGGACATCACCTCCAGCCTTCAGCGGTTTGAGACCAAATTATTGACTGGTGCTCCAAGATCAAAAGAACGCTGCCACAGTTTACCAGTGAAAGACCTGGGTTCTGGCTCAGGGAGAAATAACTCATGTGATTTATTAAATGCTTGTATATCACTCCAAGACATCAACAGCATGGTACAGTTTGCATCTAGACAAAGTCTGTATTTTAAGGCTCTTCATCTTTCAGAAAGAACCCACCTTGGTAAGCTTGAATGCAGGAGCCCAGTACCACAGAGCTCTCTTTGTAAATAAGGGTAAACTGAGGCATGGAACAGGAGAACCCACAATGGAAGACTGGGCTGCACAGGAGGAAAGGTCAAATTGCCAAAAAGCCCATGCTGGACTTTTTGCTTTCTGGAGAAATGCTCTTTGGTTTCTGCTTTCCAGCACCTCTCTGTCTGGGGCAGCAGGGAAGCGAGGAGGAAGGATGCACAGAAGCAATCTGCTGCCTTCACTGCTTCTGCTTGATGAAAAATGACAAACACCCTCTTTTACAAAGCCTCGGTGCTCAGCATGTTTTAACTGCTACACACAACTGGTCTCTGAATTCGCAAGGGTTACCTTGCTGCTCTGTTATGAGCAGAGTTTAATCCTCCTGGAGCCAAACTGCATAAAATTGCCAAAAGCTGACACACGTCTCTGCTCAGCATTGCCTATTGACAAGCAGGCACCCCTGGCCAAACTGAGAGGAAAACATCTGTCAGTAGGTGTTAATGAGACCATAGCATGCAGCAGGCAAGACCCAACCAGCTCAGCAAGATCAGACAAAATTCATGTTCTCATCGGGTGATCACAGCTCTCTACGGATGCACGCAGCCAGCAGGGGATCACTCGCGCACATCCTTCCTTACACAGGTATCTTATGAATTTTAGAGTTAGCAGGATGCAAGTCTTCCCTTTCAAGCTTGTCTGTCAAAGCAGAGCTTTGACAGTACCTTGCAGTGGCCTGTGCAGGAAAACAAAGGGGCATTAAAAAATGTCACAAGTGATCTTCTGCCTGAGCCAGTACAGTTGAAGCATGGGGCATGAAGTACTTTTTTTAGCAGAGGTGTAAAATTAAAAGCCTCATTGCTTGTACCTAGTCCTGGTACCATGTTGTTTTTGCAGGAAGTCATGGGCATCTTCAATCTTCATACCTGCCGACAGTCCTGAATGTAATACTGCTGCTGGAATAGATGTGTGGCATCGTTGCAGGTTGTCAGTCAACAGGATCATGCCTTTGAACAACGGTGGGTTAAAGCAGAAGGAAGGGCAAAGAAAGAGGAGAGAGGGGAGCCAGTAATTCACAGTGAAAATTTTCATTTAATTAACTGATTATTTACATCTCACTGTACAAATCAGAGCTGAGTATATTCATCTAAGCCAATGTATACGATTCACAGATTGTCAAATAGATATCTGGAAGTGAGAGGTTATAGAAATGAAAGTCATGAATCATCAGTTGTTCTTTCATGCTCATGGACAGCATCTTTTATTAGACGCAAATTCAATTTTTAACTACTGCAAACAGCAAAAATAGCTAAAGTCAAATTTGCAAGGATAGAAAAGTGACACAACTCTGAGAAGAAGAAATTACAAGTTTAAGGATGAATTCTGCCCTGTTGTTTTAGTGTGATCCACCTGACCAGCAGTGAATGTCTGCAATGTCTGTTTAGAGGCTCTACTTGTGGCTTCTCCATCCCAGACTAAAATAGGCAGCTACAACGATGAAGGGCACCCGTCATCATTTCCTTCTGTTGTCCATCAAAGAAACTCCGTAACCAGCTCAGATAAAGACTGTGTCTTACTAAGATTAGATGAGATGAATTCTACTTGCTAATTCTCTTTCAAGTCAAATTCATAGACAAGTCCCTAATAACATTGAGAATTTCAGGTAGGATACCTGGCTTGATGCATGAGCCCTTCTTTGCAATATGCCAATCTCCTGCAGTGCTACTGGGCAAAGATAAAAGCTCTCCCCACACTTGTTTAAAAGTCATATTTCAGGATCTCAGCTGAACAGTCAAGAAGAAATGGATCTTTTTTTCCTGTGAGGTCCTTCCTGCACCCATTTTGCAGGAGATGCAACGGCTATTGTGCAAGGTTTGCCATGGGCATAACTCAGCCCCGTCCTCCTCTTGAGATTCATCACATGCTTTTGCCATGACTTGCTGGCAGGACACTCATGGTTCAGTCTGCAGAGGCAGTAAGCACAATTCTTAAAGTTTCTTTGATGTTTCAAGAAATGTCAAGGATTTGCATAGTGGAAGGAGAGCCCCTTCACAAAATATCTCAGGTGGGGTGCCCCTGCCAAGGCAGCTCCTGTCCCATGTCTCTCTTTTCTAAAAATACACCAAACAGGCAGACTACACTGTGTGATCTGGAGCACGTCTATAGAGGCAACAAACGGATATAGGGTTAGCTGTTTAACTGACTCGGCTGTTTAGAAATTTAACAAACAAATGTAAATACCAGTAGGTATCTGGAAACTAGTGTTTTCTTTTCTGTCTGAGGCAGCAAAATGAATGGAGAGCAATATCCAAGCACTAAAAGTTAGCAGACTAGGGACAAAAATATACCAGTTGCTAGGAGATGGTATTTAATCTAGAATTTTAGGCAATAAATAAAAATGAAGTTATAAGAAGAAATATTGTATAGGGCAGAAATCAAGCCTAAGCAAGCGGTTATTGATGACAGGGAGCAAAACTGTCATGGCCAAAGAAGGGTAAAGATGCTGCCATACATCATGCCACAGGGATGAAGGTGAACAGGAAGGTTATTGACTTGACCATGGGAACAAAACCCCCGCCAGTGAAAGACATTGCGGACAAAACACTTTCCTAGTTGAAGTTGCTGGGACATGTGCCACTAAGGTAAATAAAGGCTGTACTTCAACCTGCAAATATCACCTTTGTCTGTGATAGAAGCTCAACCAGAACCTAGTGTTGTGAAACTCAGCTTGCTTCCTCCAGTCATGAAGATTACAGAAAAACACAGCAAAACTGATTTGGTTGTGAAGTTCAACCCTAAATCCACTGGAATCTGCTGGTTTCTTTCCCCACTGAAAGCCTTACTTTCTTAATAGAATTAGAACTGATAAATGCTGGGTTTTAGGACTAGAATGTATTGAGAAACCAAACGGGCTTCAATGATAAGGCCAGCAGGGAGTGGGCTAAGCTGCTGTAAGGAGTGGCAGATCCTTGAGGAGAGATCCTTTGGTGGGGTTTGCCTGAGTGCGATTCTAGTCCCGTTGGAATCAATGGCAAAATTGTGACATATCTCAAACGGTCCCTCTCTCCCACACGTACACAGGTAAAGGTTTCTGTGGAATGTAGTCCAGCACATGATAACCACCTGCATCTTTTGGGGACACAACCCTCTTCTGGTTCGTAGATGAAGTAACTATATGCAGGTATTAGAAGCAGTGTTTGCTTCAACACTGCCCCTGGGTAACTTCCACCTCAGACGTCCCCTTGACCAAGGCTGGTAAGTACTTCTACAATATTTGGTCATGGCGATTACATTAATTAGTGGTACAAAACCATAGGGGTCCCAAGGACAAGATGGAAATTCAGACTTTTCATAACTTTGGTATTACATGAAATCCTCAGCACTGGAGCACTTCTTGTTTAGACTTGCCTAGGATAGTGCTTGTCAGAGTGATTAATAATTTTCCCTGGGTAGCAGCCAAAGATCAGAGTCCATGCTGATGCCTGCAATCTGCCAGAAGACTTTGATATTGTCAAGAGGGGGATGGTCAAGCCTAAGTAACCATTGGTTGAGGGGATAAGTACTCCTCATTCAGAAGATCCAAAGGACTGTCCTCTCTGCTGGCCCAGCTTGTCTTCCAAAGGGTAATTGCTGATGGAAGGCATTACTGCAATGGTCTCTGCAGACCTATAGATGCTGGCTGGGAGGTAGTAATGTACGTGCTGTTGCATTATTGCTGCTGGTGGCACGGGCATCTCCTCTTCATGCAGTCTGGAGAGTACAGATGGTGCCATCACATCTGGATCTGAACACTTGACAGGGTACTCTGCAGTAAGGAAGGGCTGGAAAAGGACTGGCTGGTTATTGTTCAATCCCTCTGATACCACTGGCTGGGTGGGAAAGTATCAGCCAGTGAGGGTTGGCTGGATTTTTTTCATTACTTGTGATGAAGAGCAAAGGAGGCTGAGGGGAGACTTTATTGCTCTCTACAACTACCTGAAAGGAGGTTGTAGGGAGGTGGAGGTCAGTCTGTTCTTCCGAACAGCAAGTGATAGGACAAGAGGAAATGGCCTCGAGATGCATCAAGGAAGGTTTATATTGGAATTTGGGAATGTTTCTTGACTAAAAGGGTTGTCAAGCACTTGAACAGGCTTCCCGTGGAAGTGGTTGAGTCACCATCCTTGGTGGTATTTGTAGATGTGGCACTTAGGGACATGGTTTAGCAGTGGACATGGCAGGGTTAAGTTTATGGTTGGACTAAATGATCTTACAGGTCTTTTCCAACCTCAATGATTCTATGATTCTGTGATGGCATGGCCACTCTGGGCTGCAGCGGGCTTTTCTCCCAGAATGACTGGAACTGCCTTTGCTTCTGCCAGCAGCAAGCACAGATTTATCAGCAGGAGGCAGAGGCAGTAACCTCCATCCCTGCTGTGTCAGGTGGGAAGGGCCAGCTGCCCACACTGTCCATCTGTCCATGCCATGGATAAGCCTGAGCCTCCCTTCAGCCCAATGTGGGATCTGAATGAAGATCAGAAAGAAAGAGAAATATAAAAGAGGCTTGTGGGAACTGTATGATTTTTTCAGTTTATTTTTTAAAAGTATGTTCCTGTGCTTCCAAGGGACAGCAAGAGGGTTCTGTCATTATGAGGATGTTCATAAATCAGGAGACAGTAGCCCAGATGACCTGACTGTTCAGTTTGTAATTTGCAACAGTCACAAGCTGTGAAAGTGCACCAAAGCAGATCATATCCTGGGCTGCGTAAGAAGATGTGTAGCCAGGAGATGATGCAGGAGGTGATGCTCCCCCTACTCTGCTCTCATAAGACCCTTCCTAGAGTACTGTGCCCAGCTCTTGTGTGTTCCAGTACAGGAAAGATATGGATGTGTTGGAGTGGGTCTAGAGGAGGGTCATGAGAATGGTCAGAAGGCTGGAACACCTCTCCTGTGAGAAAAGGCTGAGAGAGTTGGGGGTCAGCCTGGAGAAGGCTCCACGAAGACCTTATAGCAGCCTTCCATTACTTAAAGGGGGCTTATAAGAAAGACAGTGAGAGATTTTTTTAACAGGGCCTGTAGTGACAGAACAAGGGCAAGTATTTTAAAACTAGAAGAGGGTAGATTTAGATTAGATTAGATATAAGGAACTTTTTACAGTTGAGGGTGGTGAGACACTGGAACAGGCTGCCCCCTCCCTGGAGCTGTTCAAGACCAGGTTGTACAAGGCTTTGAGCTTTTGAACCACCTGATCTAGTGCAAGATGCCTCTGCCTACGGCAGAGCAGTGGCCTAGATGACCTCTGAAGGTCCCTAGCAACCCAAACCATTTTGTGATTCTATAAATTGACTTCTAAGACCTGTGTTCTGATTTGGGGGCACTTTGCAAATCTTTAACTCAGCAACACAACTCCTAAGATGTCTGTGAAGAAACCTCTCCTTCTTTTGTCATATATAGGGCTGAAAATAAAAAACTGCGTGGTGAGATAAGTATCCTCCAAATCCAGGGACTAGCACATAGAGCAGTCAGTGAAACCAGCAGCCACAGTGCTTCTCAGACAGAGCCCGACACTGAGCAGCAGCTTTCAAACATTAGCAGTGATGTTTATCTGCCTTCAGAGAAGTTCACTTCCCACATGCATGGAGTCTGTACAAGTCAGGACTGCTTATCTCCTGATACAATCAATATGCAAGGCCCGCTACTGTTTGGTCCCCTATGCAAGCTTAATAAAGCCAGAGTAAGTGCTGCTGTTTCAGTATCAGCTGAAGGAAGTAAAACCACAGGGCACTGATGAGGGTCTTATGCCAGCACTGTGTGAATTGTAAGAAATGAATAGGGGACAGAGTCTGTTAACCTTTTCCCTCAAGTTTCCTATTTATCTTCTTTTAAGATTCAAGGCAGGTGAGGTACATCCTGCTTTAATCTCAGCTGTAACCCAAAATGCAAGTTTTGGAGATCAGGGGGACAGGCTGCTCTGCTTTTCATATGTGGAAAAGGAGGCAGGAAAGCTAGGGCAAAATATTCTGAGTTCCACTCATGGCTTAGTGGGAATCCCAAACACCACCCTTCTCACTGGTTTAAAGCCACGGAAACTAGATGTGCACCCCCTGAAGGGACTGAGGTCACATCAGTGAATAGAAGTTACTGCTAAAGGCTCCCTCTCCACAGTACCATGGTTCACGAAATCTGAGGGGAGGGCCAGGGGAGGCCTGGCCCAGCCCAACGATTCTCCACTTCCCCAGATGAGTTTAAGGATTGTTCTCATTTTGTCAACAGCTGCTTTGGGTTTACACTCACTGCCTACCTATGGAAATGGGGGCTCACACCCACTTAGTCCTTGCAGCAGAGCAGAATGCATGGGGAAGATGGATTAATTTCATCTCTGTGATTGCATTTTACATTTTGATGCCCTGGATGTTTATTCCTTTATCATGTATTAATTATTGGCATTCTCTAGGCTTCCTTCTGTCTTAATCTGATTTAAAACAGACATTTGCATTTGAAAAGTAGCTAGTATGTATAGCAAATCCTTTCCCTTGGTTTGCTGTTAAGGCAGCCAGCTTTGAAGTATTATATTAATGCTGTTTGCCAGGGGTGAAATTAGCACACCACCTATGGAGAGGCACTTCCTTGGTGAACCTACTGCTTTTACCCACAGGCCATATCTACGCCCCTGCTACAAAACCTGGATCAATCTTCTGGTGAGTTCAGCATCAGTATTCCCTTTTTTTTTTTTTTAATTGCACTGTACTGCATATGTAATTTATGTCTTTTGGGAAGCTGCCCTGAGCCTGACTGATCTGTTTACATTGGTGCAAAGGGCATATGGAGTCACTGGTGTACCTCAGGTTGGTTTAACTGCAATGATGAGTGGTGGGCACAGGACCAGGTGACCAAAGGTGGAGTGTCAGGCTCGCTGATGTGATAGTAGCTGAACTGGCTTAAGTCATCTGCCTCAACCCACCATGGCTGCTTGTGCAGGCTCTCCTTTTGCTCTGTTGAGGTCTGGCTGTCAAAATGCACAGAGCAGCCTTTCCTCACCCAGCTCTGGCACAACATTCCTGGTCAGCTGTGACCAGGGAGGATTCTCTTGCCTGTCTCCTGCTGTCAGGACTGGGTGAGCAGCAGTATTTCTGCGTGGCAGAGATGGGAGGCGATGGCCTTTGGCAAGAAGTAGTGCCAAGAAGCAGGAGCTGGAAACCAGGGTCTCCCAGAACAGCATATCTGATCACAGCATTAGTTGATAGGAAACAGCTCAAAGTGAACTTGGTTCTTCCTAAATACCCATATAGAGTTTTACAGCTGGTTGAGTTGGTTTTAAAAGCATTTAAGTTAATTTATTATGACTTCTGCCCATGGACGAAACTTATAGCAGCTACCAGAGCTCATTTACAAAAGGGGCTGGAAAAGTTATTTCAAGTTAACAGCCTACATTACAGTAGTAGTTATTTGAACAGGTGGGGACTGGGGGAAGTAGGGATACTAGCCAAATCATGAATCATAAGCTAATCAGATTGCCACCCATGTTTGCACCAAACAGAAAAAAAAAAAAAGTGGTGCACGAAAATACCACACATCACCAGCTACAGAACTGACTCAGCAAGGACCCAAACTTTTGTTGGGGTTTGCCAGGGTTAGTGGCTACACTTCCATTTTGTACAGGCAGGGGCTCTCTCTGAAAGCCACCAGAGAGGCTGGCTCTCCTCTGGCTCCACCGCTCCTGAAGGTCTGGGGCTTCTTCGTACTCTGCTCCTCACCATGTTTCTGCTACATGCAAGCAGGGATGAGTTTGGGGCCTTGCACTCTTTACATTTACCCTTCACTGAGTCTGTTCTGCCAAAGTGATCAGGCCTCAGATTTGAGGCTCTTCACATAGGTGAGCTGGCAAAGCAAAAAGCCCAACTTCAGATGTCCTGGGAGGGCACCCCAGGACACCTGCAGCCTCCACCTCCTCCAAGGATGCTCCAAGCTCCTCTCTTTGGTGAAGGAGGATGCATTTGGCTGTCCCGGAAGAAGGGGGGTGTAGAGCTGTTTCTTGACCCTTGCAAAACCCAGGTGAAGGGCTGTGCAGAACCATGCTGTAGCTCATCTATGCTGGGTAGCAAGGGCTGCAGCAGGTCTGCACTGCCCATGCACTGCAGTGCAGTCACTCCAAGAGGCAAACCCCCAGCTCCTGGGGTAAACAACATACGGAAATGTAACGAGATTAAAAATAAAATAAAACAAAACCTACACTGTTGAAACTCTGTTGATCTGAGCTGAATGCTTCATGTCTTATACCAGCGAGCAGAAAATCAGATCTAAAGTGCTGAGGCTGCTGGCAGTTGCGTGCCTGTTTGTGTGTGCAGTGGAGAAAAGTGCTTGTTTGGTGCTGATTGCAGACTACGGAATAAGAGCAATTTCTCATCCCACCTCCACAGAAGCTATTTAAATAGTTCTACACCCACTTTGAAAGATGCTCAGTTAGAAAGGGAGTAAGTCTGGAAGTTATTACTCCTCGAAGGAAGAAGCACCAATAAATAGGCTCTGCTGAGTGCCGGCGCTTACAGGGAGAGCACCCGCCCAAGAGCTACAGCTCCCTCCGCCAGCCTGCCATTGCCGTGAGACACTTTTTATTAGGCAGCCTGCAAAGAAAGCATGCGCTGCGGGAAAGAGCCGTGCAGCTCGTGTCTGAGGAGCCCTTCGAGCTGACTCTTTGTCCCAGTGAAGCTACGGGCCAAAGCCCAGCTGGCTAGGAGCAGGCGCCTCACTGCACATGCCTCCACATGCTTCCCATCAAGCAAGGAGGAGTGGAAGGGGCCAGCAAAACCCGAGGACACACAAGGCGAAGCAGTAGGCAGAGCACTAATTAAAGAAGCCCTTGTGAAATAAGGGGGGAATAAGGGTCGTGCTGCGTGTGGTCGTTATGTGCCTCCCTTTCCCCTCCTTGGAGATTGCCGGCCATGCTCTCACTGGCCAAGTGAGCAGTTTGCCAGCTTTTTCCCAAAACTGGCACAGCACTTCTTCAGGGCTTCTGGCGGGCTGCTGCCTGGCCACTCTCTCGGCTGCCCGTGTACCATGTCATGGTCCCTCTTTGCTGCCCAGCAGGCTGGTGCAGGCCAGCAGAGGCCCTTCAGAGCAGCTGATGGCCAAGTCTCTTGCTGGGGGGTACTGAGAGAAAAGTTAAACCCAGGTGGGGAATTGGCCACAGCTCTGGGCACAGGAAGCCAGATGTGAGCCAGGAACCTTGCCACTGGTCACCCCCACGTTGCCTGCAGTGCTGGTCATGCCTGAGAGCAGACATTAAGGCAGCCAGGGAGCTTTCCGCATCCCACCACATTAGATGTTTGTGGATTTAAGGTGTTTCTGAATTAGGCTGCACCCAAATAGAGATTTTCATTAATTTATGCACTAAAAATAGCTGCAGAGTGCCTAAGTCCTCTAATGAAGCTCATACAATGCTACTGTCAGAGACAGCTGCTTGCATTTATACCCTCTCAGCACAGTCATCCTGCTCTGTAACGCAGCACGCTGGGGCCTCGACCCTACAGCAAGTTTCAGGCAAAGCCTTATTTGTCTCTGGCTTTCCTCCAGCAGAGTTCTGCTGTGAGATTAAGATCTTAATATTTATAAGCCTCTGGTTTTACTATCTGTTTAATGTCACAATAAATCAGGTGCCTACACTGCTATCCCTCCATCCCACCTGAAACCCTCACCTTCTTAGTAAAGGGCAGCTATGTTTTTCCTTAAAAATAAACTAATTATAAAACCACAGTGTTTTTCTCACATTTAAACAGCCTCTGTAACAACCAATTATTTCTGAGGACATGAGAAGCAGCTGTTGCAATGCCAAAGCTCAAACAATTACATCTCTGCTATTTGAACGGGTAAGAGTTGATATTTTTATTCCCATGTGATATTACCAAAACACGATAAACAACCATAGCATTAGTATTAATTTGTGGAGCAAAGATCACTTTAATTTGCTCCAAGCTGAGGAATAATTTTAACGGAGTATTACCATTCCATGAACAACTATTTGAAAGTCTGTTCTGTCTTTCCCTCCTTTTTTCACCTCTTTCTTTCATTTCTGATAAGGCAACACAACCCTGGGCAAGGGCTATTTGAAGACAGTTTGTAAGCTTTCCAGACTGGGGAATGGACTTCAAAAATTGCTTTCCAAAGTTTAACTCAGTGCTGTTGACTACTGAATAGAAGGAGAGGACTGACTTGCCTCCCAGGGACCTCCTCAGCTCCCACCAGAAGGCAGGCAAACATCACACAGGAGCTGATTCCTCTCCCACAGTCTTCAGGTGAGGATTTCTGCTAAAAGCTTCACTCTTCAATCTGCCTATAGTTACTCAAATCAAAGTGGGATCTGCAGACACTGGTCTGCCTTCATTTAGGCTCGTGAATATAAAGCCAAGCCTGGAGCTCCAAGCTGCCGGCTCTGCAAGGTTTTACTTAATTCTTTGGAGATCCTTGCAGCACTTAAACATGGAAAACAGCATCCACGGCACAAAGAATGGTGGCTTGAGCTAATTAAGCAACAGTATAATATTTTTTAATGGCACAGGTGTCTGCCACCAGCCTCTTCCAAGAATCTTAGTTGTGCTGTGGCTTTATGCTGCTTTTGTCCCTAGGATCATGTGTCCCTAGGACACACTTGACAAAGGTGGTAAGTTAGCTCTTGGCCTGTCCTATTACCCCGGAAAGCATGAACAACCCCATGCAGGTGGAAGTCTGAAGCCCACAGGTAGTCAAATAGGGTGATTACTCCAGGTAGTTACTTGTAACAAACCAGTCTCAGGAGGGGACTCCCACTGCACCCACCCTGGGAGGATGCTCTCCTAAAAAGCACAAGGGTGATTCTAGGTCTTCTACTTTACCCTTCAATCACAGTGTTATGGATTGAAAAGAAAAGGGGTTAGTGACAGTGTGACAGCACTTTCTCTTATGTTTTGTGTGGATTTCAAGCCAAGAAGCATGTTTTGAGGTTCAGGCTTGAACCCTGTAAGCAAAGTAAATGGTGGAATATCTAACATCCAGTGGGTCAGTCAAGGATATTACTCAAGAGCATCAAAACTAAGGTGCATCCAAGTATGCAAAGCAGTAGGAAATCTTTCACATAAAAAAAATGGAAGGTGCTGGAGACTTCATGCTCCTCCAGAGTCACATGGCAGCTGAGCAGGGAACTCTGAGAAATTAAAGATTGAAGGCATCTAAAGCTACAGCTGGTCACCAAGAGAAAGACCCAAAATAAGGAGTTTGCTCTAATCCATCTCTTTAGGAATATGGCCCCAAGTGACTCGCCACAGATTGGGCAGGTGTTAAGTTGCAAAGCCAGAAATAGAAAAACATTTCTCTCTCCTGGCCTTTCATTTGAGGGCTTGGACAGATTCCCAGACAACTGCCAGCCATACGAAGATAGAAATTATTTGGAAGAGAGCAAAGGGTGATGGACCAGGGTCAAAAGATACCTGCAAGCTTGCAGACCATTTAGCAGGGACCAGTAGCCAGAGCAAATCTGGGGGTTGTGGCTCACGTGTTTGCCATGTGAGTATGTTGAAATGCCCTTTCACCACTGATTCTTGGTTTTCTCCAGGCTAAATTTCTCTAGTTTGTGCTCCACCATCCACCTGCCCGCTGGTAGACGCAGGCAGATTTATTGCCACAAAGAAAGGTAGGCTTCCATTTCTGGAGCACTTTGTCTCCGGTGCCTTCCTGGGCTGCAGATAACTTTCTGGCCAAAGAGCTAAGGCCCGCTGTGTGATTCTTGCCACCTGCCATGTGGCCCACAGGGCCTGAGCAGCAGCAATGAAAGATGTGGAGACAGGCTGACCTCATTGCTATGTAAGAAAATTACAAACAGGGGGTGAGAGCTGCTTCAGAAAGGTGGTCTTCAAAAGGGCAACTGATGACCATAGCCGCCCCACCCCCCCCCGCCCCCCCCCCACGCGCCCCGCACCGCCCAGCCCCCCCAACAACAC
>JANHFX010020547.1:0-26387 GCA_027560015.1 Chloroceryle amazona | reverse complement strand
CCACATCTCCACAGCTCTGAAACCCCTCCAGGGATGGGGACTCCACCACTGCCCTGGGCAGCCTGGGCCAGGCCTTGGCAACCCTTGCAGGGAAGAAATTGTTCCTCAGGTCCAACCTAAACCTCCCCTAGAACAACTTGAGGCTGTTTCCTCTTGTCCTGTCACTTGTTCCTTGGGAGAAGAGACCAAACCCCACCTGGCTCCAGCCTCCTTTCAGAGTTGTTGAGAGCCAGAAGGTCTCCCCTGAGCCTCCTTTTCTCCAGGCTGAGCCACCCCAGGTCCCTCAGCTGCTCCTCACCAGACTTGTGCTGCTGACCACACTGGTGGTGTAGTGTGTACTCTGGTGGGGCTGGGAGCAGAGAAGAGGGGTCAAGCTGCACCTTGCCCAGCTGTGTGCTGATGGTGGTCTTCAGGGACTGTTTCTGTGCCTTTGTCCCTTGGGAAAGGGGTCACTGCTGAAGTTTTATCTTTTCATTTTGTCCATCTCTGCATGACGCACTATGTCACGTTGACAGTGTCCTTTGGCCCAGCTACAAATAGGATGTTTACAGAATTATTTTAACCTCCTAAAAATCTAAGTGACTTGGGACCTTGCAGCTTGTGTAGACATTTGCAATGTAATGTTTTTGTAGGGGCATGTGCCTGCTTTTTATTGCCTTTCGGGACATTTAAAAGTCGCTAGCAGTCTCTTATGCATCTATTTCTTAAATCCATTCATACTTGCATTTATGATGTTTCTTTGCACACAGTGATAATTGGTTTTGTTCATCCTGTGAAATAATGCATTTCAATTTTATTTTTATAACTATCCTGCAACATTTGATGGCACTCTGGTACACTGGGTTAACTGGTTGTGAAGCATGGGGGCTCAGTCGTTGTGGGTGTGTTTAAAAAAGAGTGGAAGAATTTTATTTCCTAAACCCCAAGAGTTAGTGCTCAGAACTTAGTTTGCTCTTTAAAAAAAATAAAATCAAAATTCTTCATGACTGGCTTCATTCAGTCATGAGGCTTGATAGGGAGCTGATGTCAGTGGCCAAATTCCAGTAGTTTGGGGGAGGGGGATGAGCTGCTGAAAGCAATGCTGAAGGAGAAGCAGCGATGGGCTTTGCTGCTCACCAGCTGATGAGCAGCATTTTGAGATGCAGCAACCCAGAGGAGCCAGTGCCTGATAGAGCAGCTATGTTTGACTTGTGTTCAGCAGTCTTGGTGTGGAGGAGTGACACTGAAGCCCTGGAGATACAGGATTGGAGTCCTCTGGCACTGTAGGAATGGACAGAGAAGCTGTCAGCTCTGAAAAATGCACTTTTCTTCCTTCCCTGCTTCTGCCTAGCCAATCTTGAGAAGTGTCATCAGAATAAAAGCTGACTGGGGAGGCCACAGAGATGCAACAAAATACAATTTGGTCACTTGGGTCTCAGGGACGCAGTGACCAGGGATGGTGCAAGGACTTCAAAGAGTCTCCCGGGGATGGTGCAAGGTCCACTTTCCAGTGCTGTCTGGCTTGTCCCGCCATGATGGCTGTGCAGGGGACCTGGCAGAGATGCTTTCCAATCCACTCCTCTTGGGCAGTCCCAAGAGTTGTGGTGTTTGAGGTTGCTGTGGGGGAGCTCTTATGACTTCTGACCAAAAAAGGGTCACGGTTGTTGGCAGGCTGGGAGTGCTGCCGGTTCCCATGCCTGCGATGGCTTTGCTGTGTTTGGAGCATCTAGAAATGGGAAATGCTGGTCTCTATGGCCCGAAGAAGCGTACATACAGGAACGTGTGAGATGGACGCAGACAACCATATGGCTGTGTTTACAACTTGGTGGTTCCCCCCCCAGATGTCTGCAGACAAATGAGAGACACTCATCTGAACGTCTGGGTGATGGTCGCATGTGGCGGTGCTGTGCGTTACCCCAATATGCAGTCCTAGTGCTGTATGGATTTTGATCTCTGCTTTAACAGGCTCATCCACAGCTCCTTTTAAAAATCAGTTTACATCTCCTGCAAATTAAACTGTTTCACTTAGAGTGTTTCAATCCACTATGAAGTGGAAGTGGGAATCTGACTTTCGCATCACTGAGTACATGGCTGCAAGCGCCGGCACGGCAGATTGTTAATGTGAAATTAGAGATATTTCAGCACTATCTCAGCAGATTGCCTCTGCTGCTTAATAAAAGGCTCCTCTGGGAGACAAACTTGTGTGACAGTCTGGTCTTGAAGGGCTGACCTAGAGCAAGGAAGAGCTTGAAGGCTGTTCCTTCACCTTGGAGGGAAGGAGACAGCCCTTCCCTTGCCCTGAGTCACCAGAGACTAAAATGCAGAGAGATGTGGGAGCTTGTACTGCTTCTGTCCCAGTACCGGTTGTGCTTCCAGCCTGATGGGTCCCCAGTGAGCCTGGTCCAGGTGACTGTGATGGTCTGTGGGGCAGTGGTCCCATCTGGAGTATCACTTTTTGATCACAGATGAAGGTGTTTGTGGTGTTGTCAGAGCTTTCAGGCATTGGTACCTTGAATCCCACTGCCTCCAGCTATCCAGACACAGGGTTTTGTGAAGGCAGAGGTTCCTTCTGTGTTTTCTGAACTGCTGG
This sequence comes from Chloroceryle amazona, assembly GCA_027560015.1. Classification (NCBI taxonomy): domain Eukaryota; kingdom Metazoa; phylum Chordata; class Aves; order Coraciiformes; family Cerylidae; genus Chloroceryle; species Chloroceryle amazona. The sequence continues at coordinate 23,818 of JANHFX010020547.1, read as the reverse complement.
GCTCAAAGCTTTACAGCCTTGCAGGAGGCCTGACTCTCCTGCGAGGAGCTGTGGCTCCTACCTACTCACCCAGGGGGGGACTGCAGAAATTAGAGGTGTCCCTGGCTGTAGGTGTGTTCCTCACCAGCTCAGCTGGGCTGACTTGCTCCTTGGAGTTGTGTGTGTCTGTCTGTCTAATCCTTCTGCTGCTTTTTCTACAGCCTTCCAAATTGCCCTGTTGTCCCGAAACAGTTCTGCTTTGCAAATGCCAAAGGAGTATCCCTGGGGCAGCATTGCTGTTCCTCTGCCCTCCCGGTGGGTGGTGGGAGGAAGAAGAGAAGTGAGGGTTTCAAATTCACCCTGCTCATTCTCTCCGCTCCTCCTGCTGCCCAGTCCAACCCCTCTCCTGTTGCCTTTGCATAGCTGAGGAGCAGATAACATCATCTCTGCCAGGTAACCGCAGCTGTCCTTCCGTGAAGGCATGTGTGTGCTGCCTTCCAAAGAGCCGGCATTGCACCTCTCCCCTACAGCAGTGAAACAAGAGTTGTCCCCTTCTGTCTCCCACTTGTCTGGTCTCCCCCTCAGCTGCTTCTTGCTGACTTCCAAAAGCCTCCTCCAGCTCCCCTGACCTCCTTTGACGTGTTGCGTTTCACTGTGACTGGTAACGGGGAGCCGATGGGAGATAAGAGGGGTGACAGTGTTACCGGCTCACGCGGCGCCTGGGAGAGTCAGCGAGCGGATGCTCAGCCTCAGCCCTCTGTCTGCAAACGAATCGATTTTAGGAAGCACCCTGGACCCCTCCCCGGCAGCGGCGGAGCCCATCGGAGGGAGAAGGTGGGAGATGGAGGCGGGTGGCTGTGCGGAGCAGCGGGCAGACAGCTCGGTTTTCCCTGGCTGTGCGAGGGAAGCCAGGCTGAGCTCTTCTCTCTTCATGTGTCAACAGGAGGCAGAAGATGCTGGGGGACCACGTACCTTTCCGGTGGAGGGGCTGGCAGGGTCCCCCATGGCCATGGACTCCCTCCCCCCTTTTCCCGGTGCATCACCAGCCCCCCGCTTTGTGCGCAGTTGGCGCTGTTTTGCTGGGATGACTGTCAGCGCCCGGAGCGGGGAGGCAGGGAGAGGAGACGCTTCAAACAAATGAAAATCCTCCCCCAAGAACCGCGGGCAGGGACGGTGACGGTCGCTCTGGGAGTCGCAGGCAGCTGGTGGGGGCGGGCAGCTGCCCGGGTGACTGTGGGCTGTGGGGCTCCCGCTCTGCGGGGCGTACCCGGCTGCTTCAGGCACTGAATGGGGAGCGGGAAGCTGAACCAGAGCCTAAAGGAAAAGGAAGAAAATAAGGGAGGAGGGAAGCGGGGCTTGGCAAGGCACGCAGCAGGTTTTTGGCGGTGGATGGTCGTCCGTCCTCGCGAGCAGGCTGCTTCCAGGGAAATAGCAGTGAATTGGGTTTTTGTTTGTTTTTTAACATGGCATCCACAACAGAGGGATCAAGAGGACAAGCTTGCTGTTTGCCAGTTGAGTTAACGACGGGGTTTTTTTGCTGTTTCCTCATGGGTCTCTTGGCATATCTGTGAGTCGCCGTCAGGCACCCCTTCCCCTGGACGCGCTTCGCTGACTTAATCTGGCTTTGCTCTGTGGGGCTGTAGCGAGATATTTTGTGAAGCCCTTGTTTTTCCTCTGCCCAGCAGGCATCAGGCACTGAGGATGGAGAGACAAGTGCTCCTGGTTAGGGGAGGTTTGGCAGGAGGATTTCTCATCAGGTTCTCAGCATCCCTGTATCTGCTGCCTGCTGTAGAAAGGCGTTGTGCTGGAGCTTGGGGAGCAGAGCCTGCAGGTGACCTCTAACTGGATCACCAGACTTGCTTGTTTAAATGTCTTGCACTCAGGTGTTTGGTGACAGGCTGGAAAGTCATGTTAGGCAGGTGCCTTCTGCTTTGGAAAACATTAAGGAAGGAAAACTGGTGAACTCTGGATGGCCACAAGAAGAGCAAGGGGGGAACCTCTCCACCCATTATGCTGGTCTCCATATGCTGTAGGGACAGACCCTTTGGAAATTAATCCGAACAGCTGACTTCTCGGGGTGTCTCATCGCCTTCTGATCCAGACAGTATCCCCTCGCTTGTTCAAGGGCCACCACAGCCACCCTGGGCCACCTCCTCAGAGGCCAGCTCTCTCGCCTGCGAAGCAGCCAATTGCTGTGGGGGCTCACAGACCTGTGCCATCACTACCGAGGGATCTTTTCAGCGGGCACTATTTCCACCCCTCCTCTTCTCCTTAATTCAGCTCTGCAGCATCACGCTAAAGAAGTGTGCAGCCGTCAGCTGCTCTCGTGCAGCCCGGCACCTGCAGTTGGCTTGGGGAGTCAGTGCTTCCCACCCTTGGAATTTGAGGAATCACCGTGGAGTGTGCTGTGGACAGTCCACAAGTAATTCCCAGCTAAACTCCTCCTGTCTTTTGCTGTCTTTTCTTCTGACTTGCAGCGCTCCCTTCCTGGTCCTGTGGACTGACAGAGCGCGTGGGGTAGTGAGTACACCTGGGGTGTAGTATGCGTGAGTGTGCGGTGGGACCAGCACTTGGGGACACAGGCGGGTGCGTGCTCGGATGCCACAGGGGCCATGGCTTCGTTTGGGAAGCTGACGGAGTACTTCAGCCTGAGGAAGTCGAGGATGGAGCTGCGCTCTGGGCAGCGGAGCCGACGGAGCGGGAGTTGTTGCTGTAGTGTCACCGAATGCAGGTACGAGGTGGCAATGACCTGTCTGTCCTGGTGCCTCCTGCTGTGCCATGGGGCTGTGGGGTGGGAGATGCGGTCCTTGGTGTTTTGCTTTCCCTTTACTACTGCTGAGGAGGGATCTGGGAGCAAGCCAAGAGCTCTAGGAGCTTCATCTCCATCTTGTCTGGGGCTGCCAAGTGTCTCCTTGCTATGGGACATTTCTGGCAGGTTCTGTGCCCTGGTGCCCACCTCCCTGCCCAGGGCACATCACGGGTGTGGTGTCACATCTCTGATGTCTGCTGGGTCACTGCACACATGTGTCCTTGCTTGCCTCTGTCTTTTACTTTCTGTGTTATGCTACTGTGCTGTCTCCTGGTTTGAGGAGCGAGGTTATTGTGCCACAATTGCCTTTCCCTCCCTCTGCCCCCATGCTGCTGTGGTGCCCTGTCCTCGGCTGCATGGGCAGCACGAAGTGGCTTCATAGCTGGAGTTAAATGTGGTGCTGATGGAATCTCCTGTCCCTCAGCAGCCAGAGGGGGTGATGGGGGGGGTCTCAATTGTGCTTGGGAACTGGGTGCCATGATGAGAAGATCCTTTGGGCAGACAGACACATGGTTCACAGGCAGTTTGTTTGGGTATGAATTGATAAGGGGGACGTGCTGGAGATGGGGTGTGGTGGCACTGGGCTGACTGGAAATCCTCTGACAGCTGCTGTTGGGCTGCTTAGGGTCATGGCAAGAAGCAGCAAGGCCAGCCCCAGTCGTAGGGTGCACATGGCCTTGTTTTGCATATAAACACAGTAATTGCAATTAAGGAAACTGCTCTGTGCCCAGGCAGCTTATCTCTTCTTGGGTAGTACAAGCAGCTTGCAGGACGTGGCCAGCACTGGATGCTGCTCTGGGCTTTTTCCTTCCTCTGTATAGGCTCATGGTGGGGCAGAGGGTTACCAGCCTGAGTGGTGCATGTCTCCAAATCCTCCTGCTGACCTCTTCACGGTGCCTTTCTGCTTCTGGGGGGATGTGGGTCTATGCAGGGACACAAAGCAGGGAGAAATTAGCAGAGAGACATCCTCTGCCTTCTTCCCTGGTTGTTGAGCATCTCATACTCTGTAAAAGTTATTAAACTATCTGCAGATTAAGTTGGAGGTTGGCTGCTTGGGCCCCTCCTGCTGCTCTCCATGTTGCTCTTGAGGGGGTGAGATGTGGTGTGCTGTTGCTTTTTCACTCAGTGGCTACAGGAGACAGTTGCCTCTTCCCTGTTTGCTCAAAGCACGGTGCGGTTTCTCCGGAAACGCAGAAATATTTGTGGCTGAGCCAGGAGCTTTGTTCTGCTCTTTTTTAGCATCATGGACAGAAAGCCCAGGTTCTGCCCTGAGGTTTTTGCTGTGCTGGTGCAGAGCTGTGTGTGAGGAAGGTCAGTTCTTCAGGTGCTGCCAAGCGCGACATGTCCCTGGGGTTTACCAGTGTGCAGCCAAGAGCCAGCATGTGCCATGCCTTGGGCATAAGGGGGATGAGGAGATGCTCCTGGGGCTCCACACCCTGTTGATCTCCTGCACACAGGATGCTACAGCTCTAGACCTTGCCTTTTGGAGTGAGTTGAGTGGTTTCCCATGCAATGGGAGATGCCACAGTGCCTTGCTAGCTCTGGGGCATGACCCCCAGAAGTGGCATTGCTGGTGTGTTGTTCACGTGCTGTGTTTTCTGGGCGGATGGTGGGTATGAAAATGCCTGAGCATATTTGTTGTGCAGGAGCGTGGCTCACCACGCATCAAGGGCTGCTGCCTGTCAAAGCTCAGCTCTGAGTGGGGCAGCTGGACATGCTTTCCCCAAGCAGAAGCTTCTCTATGTTCCCAGGCAGTCCAGGGTGGCCAAGCTCATGATGCAGGGAGCGGTGCTCTCTGTGCTCCTTGCTGTGTTTTTCCTCTGTGCAGTGCAGCTGCCCCAGGGCAGCTCTTCTGGGCTGACTCTGAGCATGTTGACAGTGTTTGTGGTGCCTCCAACCCCCTAGTGACAGAACTCGAGTGCACCTGAAGATACTGAGCCAGTTCCCTTGATTGCGCACGGTTGATTATGGAAGTAAAAAAATCAGTGTGATTAAAGCATGGGATGCTTTTGAAATCAGTGTCACTTTTCACCCAGGCTACTTTAGACTGCCTGTTTTTTTCCCCACAGTATCTGTATGTTGAGAAGCCCCAGTTGAGGCTCCTGGCCCAAGCTCAACTGGCTGCTGGCATCCAGAAAGCTGAATGCTTTGTGGCTAGGAACTGAAAGCAAACGAAAGGCAGCTGCTGCCATGTCTGACCCTGTCCTTATTCTAGATGGTGCTTTTTCTAGCTCGGTGGAGCAACTTTCTGGATTTATTTCAATTCTTCACGCTAATGTGGGCAAATGAAACCAGGAAATAAGATGCTCGGACCCCACATTTCCATGTGCCTAGAGGCACTGGAGGTCCTGCATCCCAGGCTCAGCAGCGTGATGTCCAGCAGACCCCACCAGAGCCCTGCGCTGGCCTTGGTATGGCTTGAGGCAGCCAGCCTCCCACTGCTCCTGCCAAAGCAGTGTACTCCTCTGGGACCACCACAAACAAACGTAGGCAGGCCCTCAGTAGAGACGTACTAACTGGAGTTATAGCTGTGTATCTATAGAGGGCCCGTGCATTCTCACAGCACCCGAGGGATACTAGCAGGCACGTGGTGATGGTTTTTAAGAAAAATCCCTGCATTTTTAAACCACACCTCCAGATAAAGCAAATGCATATGAGGTGGGTTGGGTAAGTTGGCTGGATTTGAGAATTTGTGGGCTCCAGTGTACACTTTTGCCTGGTTCCTTTTTGTCGTGCAGTCTCTCCCCACATCCAGGTGCTATTGGGCAGGACCTGTTCAGCCTCCGGTGCACCCGGTGCCCCACAGCATGGAGCTGTGTCGTGATTTATACCATCGCTGTCACAGCAGCTGGAGGCTTTTCCAGCCTGAGCCTTGCCAGCTGTACTCAGCAGGAGGCTGGCTGCTCTACTGTGCTGCCGGGGCGTAGCTGCCTCCTGATAGTAAATCAGTTGGACAGTCAGATCTCCAGGGGTTGAGAGGCTCCAGGTGTGACGTGCTGGGGATCCATGTCCTCAGCATGCTTGTACTGATGTTGTGATTGAGCATAAACACACCAGCCAGAGCTGATCTCAGGGAAGTTTGTAAGTGATTTATTTGAACCAACTTTTTTCAGTCCAGTAGAAGCATTGATGGATGAACCAAACACTCAACTCGACTGGCTCTGGAGCGGTCCCACTTTGTGCAGGATGAGTGCCTGGGTCATCACCAGGGTCGGTTTCTCTGCAGCTCAGAGGCTGCAGCGCTGGATGCAGGTGCCTGTGAGCAGAGGACAGGAGGGGCTGAGGGGGCTTACTGAAGTTTGGGGGGGTTGTTCTTTGTATTATGTTATGGTGCCACCCTCAAGGTGCTCATGCCCAGCTTGCTGTGGCGGAAGGGTAGAGACAATCCACTTCTGGCACCGAGGAGTAAGAAAGGAAAAGGCAGGTTGGACAAAACAGCTCAACTATTTAGCAAGCTATTTTAAACTGAAAGGTCTGGACGACTAATACTGGGTTTCTGCAGCTTCTGAAAGTGGATCAGAAAACCGAGGAAGGCCATTGTGTTGTAACTGGGCTGAGAAAATGGCTGTGCTCAGCTGTGAGGGTGCTGGGGGAGGCTCCAGGGTGAGCTGAAGTTTTCAGAAGCAGGCGGGCCCCTTTCCAGGCTGGGTTTCAGCACAGGTTGCTCAGCAGCCAGTGGCCTGGCAGGGCCCTGGGCTGAGACCCTGGGTGCTCACAGCCATTCTGGGAGGACAGGGTTCTGTTGTCAACTGACAGAGTTACTTGTTTTTGGAGGGTTTCTCAGGGGAGGTTTTAGAGTTGGTTTCAGCCTGAATGCCCTCTGAGAACACCAGTCCTTTTGTAGGAGCCATGACCTGCAGCAGTAGCAAATGGCACCTCATTGAAAATCCCAAATATTGCCTAGGGGTGGCTTGTGGGAGGCATTTCATCTTCCAGGCAGGACCACAGAGACTGATGTACTGGATTTCTCTCTTGGCCTGGGACTGTTCTGGGATGAGTTTTCTCATCTGGGCTTCATAAGGCTGATGCATGTTCCCAGTTTGATAGCTGCTGCATCTCCTCTTCTCCATGGTTCCCAGAACCCCACAGAGGGGCTTTGATGTGCCCATATGAAGTTGGCAGCTGAGGTTGGGGGAAAGAGGAGGGAGAGATTTGTGACTGATTTTGGATCTTGTTCCTTTCTCCTGCGGGAGACCTTCAGCCCTGGAGGCAGCAGAACTGAAGACCTCTAAAAACTTGGGTGAAGAGAGCTGATGTCCTTATGGAGAGAGCTTTTCCCTGGCTCGGGGAGAGTCAGTGGGGTGACCTGCAGTGAAATTCAGGGGAGCTGAGCTTGGGAAGCAGGGAGGGGAGGTGGCTGGAGAACGGGCAGTCAGGGCATTCATTCGCTTTAGGGTTTCAGTGCTTTTTTTTTCTCAGTATCCAAACTGGTGTTTGAAGCTGGTGTTAATTAGCAATAAACTAAATTGTGTAAGAAATAAATTACGTAAAACTTGCCACTTGCCAAGCCTGTTTTGCCCATGTCATTAAATGATCTCCAGCTGAAGGAAGGGTGCTCCAGGTGATGCTCCACCCTTGCCCTGGCAGAGGGAGCAGAGGTAGATCTGGGTGTCCTGCTGCTGTCAGTCAGAGCCTGTCCTGGGCTGTGCAGGAAACTGGACCAAGGAGCTGCTCTTTGCAAAGGCGAGTTGTGACCTCCCTCCTTTGGGGGTACTTTCCACACTGATGCCCTGATCCATATTCCTCACAGTGTAGTCCGATGGGCTTCAAGGTGGGTGAGTGGGGAGGGGTAGTGGGCAATGTTTTCCTGGCAGGACTGTGCTTTGTTGTTTTTGGATGTTTAAAAATATCTCTTCAGCCCTGGCAGCATGTCTGTGTTCAAGCGCACAGTCGTGATGGGAAAGAGGAGGAACTGGCAAGTTCTGGGGCTGGAAAACTGCACTGAAGGAACAAATCCCCTGTTAGCAGCACACAGCATGAGACAGATAAAAATGGCAGCAGGTTTTACAGCACAGCCTTGTGAGAAGGCCCCATGGCTGGAGTGTGGCTGCCTTATGCATTGGCCTGGGGGGGGTTCATAAGGGCACCGAGTTGCCCGATACCACATTGGACACTGTGCTGGGGACTTGGCCCACTCCTTCCAAGTCCTAGTCTGGGTTTAAGTTGATACTGTCTGTTTTAAATGCATGTAGGAGTTGAGAGCTGGTAAGATGGAGCAGGAAGCCAGTTGGGGCGCACAGAGCATTGGATCAGTGCCCAGAGCTCCAAAGCTCCAAGACAACCTCTGTCCATCTGCCAGCCTCGCTGGATGCTTGGGGGTATCTTGTGCACTTACCTGCAGCGTTTAGTCTTGCAAGTCTGCGTGGATGATTTCCCCCAAGTACTGTGCCTGCAGCTTGAGCTTGGCGAGAAGCTTTTAACACGTGGTAAAACTTGTCCCCAAAGGGCATCTCTCAGGGGCCCTGAGGATCTCTCGTACATGGCTGATTGACTGACTTTTCCCGCTTTTGTTTTAGATATATTTTGAACAAAACCTTTCTGTTTCCACGTGGCATGTCAGTAAGGAAGGATACCTGCATTTTAAAAGAGAAAACAAGTAAGGAACTCGGAAGTGTTTTGGGTTAAGCTAGAAATTTTCACCTGAAATTAGTTAATAAGATGTTTATGGCACTTACATTCCAAACTTCCCAGCACTGCCACCTTCCTTGCCTGCTGAAAGGCCAGCAAGAAAACGTGTGTGGGTGCATGGATTCACAGTTTTGCTGCACCAGATCATTATAACATATTAAATATATATTAAAAAAAAAAGATGTTCAGCACTACTGCGTGGAAGTGTTCCGTGCGGTGCCTAACCAGGCACAGCTGGAAATAGTCCTAAATCCAGTGTTAGTGACTCAGACCATGGCCTGCTTAGCAGAAATGCTGAGCACCCATTAATCCGCTTAACTGTAACCAGCAGCCGACGCTCAGCATCTTCCCAACTCTGCCGGTCTGAGTGGCCGCGCAGGAATGTGAGAGAGAGCTTTAGGAGTTAGAGCTGAAGACTTCAGCCTCTTTTCAGATGGAGGGATGATGGCTGAGGCAGCTGGGTGGCGGGTTGTGGGGTGCTCTTGGGTTGCCCGGATGGATGGAAGCCCTCAAGTGCACCTTTTGGGTGAGAGTTGTTTGTAATCATGAGTGCTGCTGCTGTGTGGTTGTGGTTGTTGGGGTGACCGGTGCCTTTCAGCTCTTGCATTTCGCAGCTGCCTCCTGTGCTGGTGGTGCGTGGTGACGTGAGGGACCAGGTCTTCCTCCCCTCAGCTCTGCATCAGCTTTTCCTCGGGCTGGGTGAGCGCTCATCCCCAGTGTCTCACAAAGCTGACAAGCCGTCAGATGTAAACGGTTCTGTTTTGTGAGCAGAGTGGCAGTGCCACGGGAGGAAATGACATTTAGCTTTTGTTGCTTGATTGAGCTGCCGGGGCTTTGCATATTAAACCTAAAGAGGCTTTTTAGCTTTGCTCTCCCCTGTTGTGTGCATCACGGTGGCTGTGATCTGTCAGAGAGGGGGCTTGAGGAGCAGCATGGAGAAGAAATCTCTCTCCCCATCAAACCTGTCCTTGCAAAGGGGCTTCTCCACCAGGACCTGACACATCTTGATTCTCCACAGAGGTTTCTGCGTGCTGGGGGATGCCTGGGTGCATTTCCAGTTTCAGCACCCAGTAACCTGGTCACAGCTCTGCAGAGTGGGCTGCTGGCTCCATGCTCTCTTGCACTGTTGTGGTGCGGGGCACCATCATGTTTGCAGTGGAAAGTGATGTGGATAGAGCCAGACATGCCTGGCTTCTCTGATCTTCTCTGCCTCTTGGTGCTCCTCAGAAACTTCCTCTCATGGCTGTAGGTTGAGGAACATTTAGTTATCTCTCCCATGAAAGAGCATTTGTGTGTGGACCTGGGAGCTGGCTGGGAAAATCAAACTTTCTGGATCTGACAGGCTGGAAAAGCACAGCTGAGCTCTTGGGGTCATCATTTTGGGCTTTGGGGCAGTGTTGTATCTAAGGCCAAGTGCTGTGGTTTGCACGTGGTCTTTCTCCTTCGTGCCTACCTTCTGGCCTGCTTTTAAAGCTAGTTTTTGGGATGAGAGATAGGGTTGGGGGCTGATTCTCTTCTCCACAAGCTGAAGCTAAACTTTGCCTGGATTAGGTAAAAAGAAGTGGACAGTCATCCTTTATTTTGGAATGGTAACTGGACTGGGGTAGTGGGAGGGAGGGGAAGTTATACTGATGTTAAGGGGAATTACATATGTAGCCTGACTGCAGCAAACTTCTTCAGCAGAAAGCCTTGGCCACTGAGTCACGGTTGCTAGAAAGACTGATTCCTCATTCACCCACTGTTTTGGCACTGAGTCACAGCTGGGTGGGTGTGCAGGTAGGAAACAGAAGCCCCAGCGATACACACCGGGCCTTGCATGCGGGGAAGGAAGTGATTTCAGACAGCGGATGTGAATTTTAACAGCTTCTAATAAAAGTGGTGGCTGGCAAGGGGAAGATTTCTGAATGGAGAGTGTCCCCGTTTGCCCTTCTCAGCTGATTCTGCCTGCACGGGGGTGGCATGGGGGGCATCGCTTGCTCCGCTCCAGGAGCAAATGCTGCTCTGTAGCTGGGAGGGAGCTTTGAGGGGGGCCCTGCCAGGCACGGAGGAGCTGTGTGGGGGTTGGCTGCTCTGCTAACAGCCATTAGGGTCTCAGCATTGGCAGCACTTGCCTCTGGAGATGGAGGGAAGGGGCTTTGTGCCCTTGTGTGCCCCAAGGAGAGGGTGGGCTGGTTGGCACAGGGAGGGAGCCCATGAGGATGGTGGTGGGGGAGCCTGTGAGTGCCTGTTGGAGCGCAGGCAGAGCCCTGGGGAGCAGAGTGGAGATGTCATTGTGATTTGGAGGGGTCTGAGTGCACAGTATCACCTATCTGTCACCCTGCTGGCGTGCTCAGCAGGCTGGTGCAGAGGCTGAGCAGGGGAGGACCTGTCCTGCCAACAGCTTCTGGTCCTTGCACGCTGAAGAATCTCCTAAAAGTGACCAGCCCTGACCTGGCCCCCACAGGAAGGTGGGAATTTGGAAACAGAGCAGTAATCTGCCTGACCCAGCCTCCTTCTGCAGGGATCTCTGAGTGGGTTAGTGCCTTCAAAGCCCTTGCTGGGACAACAGCCACCCCAGAGAGAGCAAAGAAGAAACATTTCAAAGAGGAAAGAAAAAAGAGAGACTTCTGTTGAGAATATTACAAAAGGGGAAGACCAGAATAATTTAATTTATTAATTAAAAGTTTGTTGGTTTTGTTGTGTTTTTTTTTCTTCAATTCTGTGCTTTGTCCTGTAGGAATAGTTGGCAATGATACATATTTATGCAAAGTATTTTTAGTTTGCATTTTTTTTTATGGGAAAGAGCACAGGCAGGAATAAACAGCTCCTTCTGGTAGCTGGCAATGGTAGCCCCTTTGGTGTGGGGGGAGCAGAGCAGAGACCTGATCCTCACCTCACACCTGAGGCAGCTTTGTTTTTGTTGGTTGTTTTTTTTTTTTTATGAAAAACTAGAAAGTTTCAGGGCATTTTTCTTTAAAGAACAAATATCTATCATTTAGATAATGTAAGGACTCTGTCCTGGTTAGAGAAGTCTCTGGAGATACACCCACAAGTAGCACCCCTGAGGTTTTAAGTGGTTGCTACTTGGAGCAATAGAAACTCATGGGTTACTTTATTCCTGCCACCTTGATGACCTTCCAAAGGTATTGAAGCTATATTATCTAAAAGCTATATATTTTATGTTATATAGAAGCTATATACTCCAGATCTGGAGCACTGTGTACAGCTTTAGAGCCCCAACACAAGGAGGACAGGGACCTATTTGAGCAGAGCCAGAGGAAGCTGTGAAGATGATCTGAGGGTGGAACCCTCTGCTGTGAGGCCAGGCTGAGAGAGTTGGGCTTGTTCAGCCTGGAGAAGGCTTGGGGGAGACCTTAATTTGCAGCCTTCCAGTATCTGAAGGGGGCCTACAAGAAACCTAGGGAGGAACTTTGGACAAGGGCTTGTAGTGACAGGATGAGGGGTGATGGCTTCACACTGGAAGAGGGGGGACTGAAATTAGAAATTAGTAAGAAGTTCTTCACTGTGAGGGTGGTGAAACCCTGGCACAGGCTGCCCAGGGAAGCTGAGGATGCTCCATCCCTGGATGTGCTCAAGGCCAGGTTGGATGGGGCTTTAAGCAGCCTGGTCTGGTGGGAGGTGTCTCTGCCCATGGCAAGGGATATGAACTAGATGATTTTAAGGTCCCTCCCAACCCAAACTGTTCTATGATTCTCTGTCATATTTATATTCACGAGGAGCAGAGGCCATCTTTATCTCAGGAAGACTTCCTGTTGAGGAAATTCCCAGTCCATTATCATCTGGGCTGGACTGTTTGGGAATTGATAATCCTGCCATCCTACAGCCTTCTCCTGTGCCAGCAACCCAGCAGCTGGCAGGAGAATATTATCAGAGAACAGATGCATGAGAAAATACATGCAGTGACCAAAGCATCAAAGCAGCTCACAGTTGTGGGGCTGTGACCCTTGTGGTGCTGTTGGCTCGGCTACCGTTGCTCGTGCAGGGGAGGGAAGGTGAGCAGGGCACTGGGGCTGATTGCTGCAGGGTGATGAGGCACCAGAGAAGAGGGTTTCAGCAGGTCTGTGTTGATTGATCCCCTTGGTAAGTGTGTGTTGTGAGGCCCTGAAGAAAGCAGCTCTGCTGACTTTTAGTGTTCAGCTCTTCAGAGATGTAGGTAGAACAGATTTTTTTGGGGGGGAGGGATTTTAGGGGCTGTTTTCTCACCTGAGGGACAGGGGCAGGTACATGCTTCACCTGGCAGAACTAGTATCTGCTTTCCTTTGCAGGTGCTGGGCTGAAATGGATCATAGCTGTGCCTGGGCTCTTGCTTAGAAACATGATGCTTTTCGCTTTGCTCCCAGTTCACCTGTGGGATGGACCTTCAGCCCAGCCCTATGGGGCAGTGTCTTACCCTCTGCTGGTGACACTGTGGAGGGAGGCCCTGGGGTTGGCTGGGATTGAGCACCGAGCCTGCCTGGAAGGAAACATCCACCCGAGAGCCTGGCCTCCGTGCTGCTCTTAGGCTGGCAGCTGGTCCACACCCTGCCGCAGGCCAGGCTTCCTTTCTGGTATTTTGGGGCTGTCTGCTCCTCGCTCATTCCCCTGCAAGACAGATAAATCCCATTATCCTCGCCAGCCCAGGAGGGGGGGAGGTGAGTGTCCTTCCCGTGCTGAGATCTCTGCTTCCAGATCCTTGTGGCATCTGTTGCTCCTTCACTGAAAGCCATTTTTGTAGGGATGTTGCTGTGATGTGTTGGGAGCAGAAAAATCTGCTTTGTTGAAGGGGCTCATTGTCCATCTGACCACGGTGGTGACCTGGGTCTTGTGCTGCTGGTGTTCTGATGCATCGAGGAGAATGAAAACCAGCCTAAGGCTCCTGATGAAAGGTGGCACTCAGGAGGGTTTAAAACAACACCGTGCTGTCCAAACCTCTAATTACAAATATGTTTTTTACCAAAATATATGAAATCATTTTTGCCAGGGGTTCATAGTCAGAGATAAGCTGGCTTTGCCATTGTTAGCCTCAAGTGTTGGAAAACCTGTTCACGCTGAGGAATGATTTAAAACAAACCAAGCAGCCCCAACAGAGGTATCGTGTCTTCTGTGCTGGAGCACATAGAGTTTATGCTTGAACCATTTTCCCCCGTGTCTGTCAGGAGCAGCAGTGTCCTTTCCAGGATGATCTCAGTGGCTTTTTGTCTCCTCTGTCGTGTGACTTGGATTTTGAAGCAACAGGGGAGGCCAACCCTGTCATGAGACCGGGAATGGGATCAGGAGTTTGGCCGTGCAGCCAGTGGGCATCCTGGGAGGGGCTGTGCTGGCAGCAGTAGATGAGCACCGTGGTTCTCGTCCTGCCTTGCGGATTTGTCCTGGTGCAGGATCAGGGAGAGGAGGGTGGTAGGTGCTGAAGTTGGCTGTGGTGCAGGTTGTCACACTGGACCTGCTTCGCATCCTCCCTGAAAGGTGTTGGCAAATACAAAGGAGGCAGTTATGTATTTATCTTGCAAGCTCACCAACATTTTACAGTTTGAGCCAGGGTGCTTGTCTTCCTTTTTACTTGTGCTTGATTAGCTTTTGTCTCTGGAATTTTTTCAAAGGTGAACAGGAGATGAGTAATAGCCACAAAAGAAAAGCTGGGAGCTAGGGCACGATGTCTGTGCTTCAGTGTCTTGTGAACTTGGGAAATGGGAAGTTTTTGCTCTGTCCCAGCCTTTGGTGGGTCATATAACCCTTTCTGGTCTCTGCTCTCCTCTACCTTTCAATGTCCGCACACAGTCAGTAATGGTGTGGCGTTGGGAGCTGTGTTACTGTCTGCATTGCTCCTTGGTCCTGACTTTATGTGCTTGTGGCACAGTGTCTGGGTCCCAAACACACTTGGCTGTCCCTCACCTGCCTTGGGGCTGGCCATGTTTCTGAGTTGCTGGTGTGTTCCCGGGGTGGGGGACGACACGGACGCATCCAGCTTGTGAGATTACCTTGCAAGATATTTAGATGGGCTTCCTAGTTCATCTAAAATACCCTTCTTAATAGGATGGGGAGCACAACCTCAGCCATCTTTCTTCTGGAGAGTGGTCTATGAGGCTTCTGTGTTCCCTGCAGAGCATTCCAGATAGGCCTTCAGCCATCCTCTCCCTTTGTTGTTGCCTGGATGGCAGAGCCTTGCCACAAGACAGGGACCCTGAGGCGTTCTCAGTGCTGGTCCCTGAGGGTGCAGGCTCACTGCCTGTAAGGAAGCTAGGAAAAAAATAACAAACTTCTTTTAATGAAGAAACCAAAAGATTTTGAATAATTGAATGGCAGTATCTGCCCCCAAAGTATTTCCTTTTCCCTTTTCAGCCATTACATTTAAATAAATGTTGAAATGGAAGCGTTTCTATAAAATGCAGCTGCTGTGCTTGAGTTCAGAACTGCTGAGGTGAAATGTTAGTACTTTTTTTGTACCTTGTTTCCCTGAAGCAGCGTGTGAAGCTGGCTGGGGGTGGCTTTGCCTGGTGACCAGCTTGGACTGACAGGACATTGTTGGTGGTGCTGGGCAGAGCAGCAGTGGGTCTTTACCCCCACTGGATGAGAGGTTGTCACAGTAGCTGGGTATGACACCACCAGCTGTTGCACAGTGGAGAGCTGGGGGCTCAGCAGGCAGCTGCTGCCCCAGAAAGGACTTTTGACCTTTTTCTAGGAAGTTTGGTAACTGGCCCATAGCCCAGCTGGGTTGGGTGCTGGGAGCAGAGCTGGGCCCCAGGGCACTGCTGGATTTGTAGGGGTGAAATGGGTGCTGAATGCTTTTCCAGGTAGCTCCTGAAAGATTTTGCTGAATGTCTTGCTGTGTTTCCTGGCATATGGGGCATGTGACCTCCTCTCCTGGTACCCCTTCTCCCCTCCCCCAAGCCTGTCCCACCTGTCCTAACTGAAATGCAGGTTTGAAGAGACAGGAGCAATTATTTCCGTGATGCTGGGTGATGTTTGTTCAGTGCTTGGGCAATGGCCCCTGCTGGGAAGATGCTCTTCAAGACAGAGAAATGGCAGGAGAGGAAGTTTTTGCAAACCAGCTGGTGGAAAACATGGTATTTACCAGCTCACAGCTGAGCTCAGGAAGGTATTTTTATAGCTTCACACGGTTTGTTTTTTTTTTTTCCCCTTTCTTTTCTGAACTTGCAAGCTGAATGCTGTTTTGGTTTTTGTTTTGCTTTGAAACTGTTTCACAGCCAGATAAAAGCTGCTCTGTTTTTAGCTATCATTCTCCGCTCTTCGGCCCCTGTTACCTTTTAACAGCATGAAGACAGTTTTGTGGAGGCTTGAACTGGGAAGAGTGAGATGTCACACGGCTGAGCTGCTCTTGGGCAGGGGTCGCCAGCTGTGGTCTGTGCAGGCAGCAGAAGGGGTTCCTGCTGCCTCCTCTCTAGAGGCTCCCAAACATTTGAAAAGTGAGCAAGCATGGTTATTTGGTCCCCATTGCAGGACTAGGACTGTCCGGACATCTTGAGGTCTAGGAATATTCATCCAGGGATGCTCGCTGGCCATGAGATGGGAATCAGGGTCCAGTCTACAGCTTCTCCATCAGCTGCTGGATGGTTAACTCAGACACATATAGTGGGTAGTGAGAAAAGAAGATTTTTCTGTTTGGGTATTTTCTGAATACAAAAGGAAGATTTCTCAGTGACTGTCTCTGCCTTTGCAATTCACAAGTTCACTGGAGAAGTACCAGTGACTCATGGGTTTGCTAACTCTTGATAAGGTTTCCAGAACAAACTACGGTGACTGGGACACGTGCAAATGCCCTGTGAAGACTGTGCTCTTCCGAAATCCTTGAGCTTTGGTTTTTGAGGCCACCCCAGTTGTATCCCTTCCTCTCGGGCTCCTTCTTAGGCTTCCCTACTGCTGGGCCCTCCCCTTAAATGTTGTTCCCTGCCCTCTGTGAGGCCCTGCTGCTGCTTTGGACCACACTGACTTTTTTCGGGGATTTGTTTCTGCCACTGTTGCCTTGTGCTTTGGTCTAGAAGGCACCTGCAGCCCCCTTGGCTTCACCTCTCCTCCTGCTGCTGCATTTTCCAGCAAAGCCCCACTGCAGAAACCAGTCCCAGGTAGATGTTGTCTTGTCTCCTGCTGCGCTCCAGACAGGGATGAAGGGAGAGCATCACAGAAATTGCTGCTCATCTCCTCTCCCCCATAGCACACAGTCTCCTCCCAACACAATTCTGTGCACTCCTGGGGTGCCAGAGGCACAGCTGTGCCTTGCTCTGGGTGCTGGGAGCTGGTGTGGTGTCCATGATCCAGTTCTGCTCCTGGATGAAACCTCCTCCCTAGCTTTCCCACTTTTTTTTTTTTTTTTAATGTTTGAATCCATGTTTGTGTTTTGGGGCTGTGAGCTCTTCAGGTTACAAGTTGTCCCCCTATGCCTGTCACCTCACCCCAAGCTGAGTCTCCACAAGCTGTGTCAGGGAATGGATGCAGGTGTTTTGTTTTATTATTTTTCCACCATCACTGGTGGTAAGAGGCCCCGCAGCTTGGGCTGCGGAGGAAGTGCACACCACCTTCACCCTCCTCCTCGAGCCATTGCCCTAGTCCAGGAGAGGGTTGTGGTGGGTAATTTGCTCCTTATGGCTTTTAGTATCTCTCATTTTCCCCGAATCCAGCTGAAACCTTTGCCGAGTTTTTAAGGTCAGGTTGCTAAGTTACACCTCCTTGGAGGAGCAGCCTGAGCAGTGTGTTAGAGGCAGGAGCAGCCGCCTGAGAAGATCTGGGAGTGGTGTCATTTTGCAACCATCAGGCTTCCCTGGCCTCCATCCCTGCAGTCCTCCATCAGTCCTGGGCTAATCTTAGTCCCTCATTTAGCTGTTCTTCCTCAAACCTTCATCTTTATAAGCTTCCTTTGCTTGGCAGACTTAGTGAACTAATTGACTGAGGGTGTAGAGGAGCCACCCCCAATTACCTGTGCAATACCGAGGGGTCCTGCAGGAGGAGGAGCTGCCCTTTGGCCTCTTCATCTTCTTTTGAATCTTTATTCACCTTTGGCACTGTGAACTCTTCATGTCACACATTTTTCCCCTTGGAGCTTGGAAGTGGCCTCGTGTGTCACAAAGCCACAGCTCTGGAGCAGGCAAGCAAGGTATGGAGCAGCTGATGCCCCACTCCTCTGTCCCTCTCCCTCTTTAGCCCTGCTCCCTAGCTTATCTGCCTTCTCTCCTTCCCATTGCTGTGGCAAGGCGAGGGGTTCTCTCTTCTCAGGCATGGGACATTGAGTTTGGGTTGTGGTGTGGTTTGTTTTCTTTTTTTTTTTCCCCCTCAGTTCCCCAGGGGATTGTGTAAGTTGGTGAAGTTTATTTGGGTCCTTCTCAGATTGTGATAGTAGTGGGTTTAGGGTTCTCCCCCCACCCCTGCATTTACTGTCTCTGTTGCGTTGCTACCTTTCTGCTGTGGCTGGTGTGGTGACTCCTCCACCCCTCATACCTGGCTGCACTGGAGACTGTCCTCTCTAGGCTGGGCTGGGAAATACCCTCTGAAGAGCAGCTTCTCCTGCATCGAAATAAGAGGGGAGGACAGGCTGGAGGGTTGTGCAGTTGTTTGCAGCAGGGATGCAGGGTCTGTCTTTCCCTGGTCTAACTTGGAATTAACCCTTTCACTGTCCAGAGGACTCTAGACAGAGCCTCTGTCAAGACTATGTGCTCTCCTTTCTACCAAAAGCTGCTGATAAGTAGCTAAATACAGGCTGTAACGGTGTTGATTATGGCTTTTCTAATTGGGCTTCACACTCCATCAGGATGTGGTGTCCTTGGTAAGACACAGCCGTGGACCCTGCTTGGGAAGCACATGTAGCTGCAGGGTGCCTTCTTGGTGGGGCCAAGTCTTGGCTGGCAGGTGCTGATGCAGCCACTGAACTTGTGCACGGGGCAGCAGATCCATGGAAGCCAGAGCGCATTTGGGAATTCGAGTGGGGATTTCAGATCTAAACAGGTTTCTGGTTGCTGTGCTCTTTCTGATATAAATCATTGTCTGCAACTATGCAGCTTGGAAAGTGCTTCTCTAAGGGTGTGAATTCTTCCCTTTTCTCCCCATGTGATTTGCATGAGTGGCACTAGAGGCACAAAGGGATGTTCACACTTAAAATGCTAATGTTGCTCTGCTGTGATGGAGCTATACGGGGTGTTTAAGAGCGCGGAGATTTCCAGGCAAGAAAAATGGAATGTTTTGAACTCTGGCAGAGCCCAGGACTCTTTTATGCAGCACCGCGATCTGTTAAGTTACATCCCTGTTGTCTTGTGCCAGGGAAATGTGTTACAATGAGAGAGGTACAGACGTTTTACTGAAATAGGAACAACTCCGGATGCTAATTCTGGCTTTGTATCTTCTGGCGTGGGTTGTTTTCCCAGCCGTGCAAGGGAAGTGTGGGGTTTGGAGAGAGCCTGCATGCCTGGTGTAGCTGCGGCAGTGCCCCTCCTCAGCTTGGACAGTGCTGTCCCTGCAGCCATCCCCGAGGGCTCAGCGACATCTCTGTGGAGTCAAGCAGTATCACCTGGAAATCAAGGGCAAATGCAGTGAATGCAGAATATAACACATTTCTGAACCTAAATGTTGACACTTGTTCTTCATCCCGGCTCCAATGGACGCATCTTTTAGGGTCCCGGTGGTGCCTGCTGTGTTATTGTTCCACAAGAGACCTGCTCAGCACCGCAGCTCAGCCCCTGCGTCTCTGCTTGCCTCTGAATTCCATCAGTTGCCAACACCAGCTGGAAGCTGCTGCCACTTCTGTAAAGGGAGTGAAAAACGATGGCAATAAACATTGTGGTGACAGGCAGCCGCTGAGGGCTGGGAGCTTTTGCATGATAGACTCTCCCTGCGTGACCTTGAGGACCAGCTTAGTGGAAATAGGATAAAATTGAGTGCTGGAACGTGCAGGGAGCAGAGCACTTGCCCTGTCGATGCAGCGGGAGCTTGGCTTGGCGGGATGCTCTAGGATGGGTGTAGGATGCCAGGTCTAAGCTGGATGCAGGGGAAATGTGGAATGAAAAAGCTTGTTTTGCGAGAGGAGGATTAAAGAACTTGTCTTAATCAGCCTATAATAGAAATTAATCAGGGGAGCAAACATGGGAGAGGGGAGATAATTATATAAGCTAAATGTTAATATTGGCAGAAGAGCAAATGAGCAGTCCAGGGGCAGTGCTGTGTGTTACTGAAAGGTCCTGCCTTGGAGAAGCCATCCCACCTGCTCAAAGGGGTGTGCCCTGTGTTTTTTCCCCTCAAGGTCTCTGGACAGAAAGCTGCAGCGACCGCTCCTGGGGAAGTCCCGAACGCTGCCCAGCATCCCGCAGTCCCCGGTCCTGAGCAGACTTCCTCCCCTTGACTCCACAGCATACAGGGAGGAGATGCCGGAGCAGAAGTCCTATAAGAAGCACTTGGCCTCTGACCACCAGAAAGGCTGCACGGTCCCTTCCACCGGTGAGTGCCGCAGCGCTGGGACAAGTTTCCATCCCTTTCTGCCAGGGGGGCTGCAAAATCTGAGCAAATCATTCCTTATTCTCCAGGGGCACAAATGACGAAATAAATCCATCTCCAGTCTGTGTGGGCTATATCCTGCTCTAGAACCAGCCCTTCTTGATGAGGTTTGGGGTGTTTTTGCCCTTCCCTGAGCCTGTTACTTAAACCTCCCCATCTTTCATACTTTGTTGATGAAACAAACAGAGTCAGCTCTTGAAGGCCACCCAATGCAAGGAGGTGATGCTCAGAGCATCAGCTCTGAGCTGCAGCTTCTGGCCCCACATGCCAGGTGAGCTCCTGACTCAGTGGCACTCTGGCCTCTGCAACAGGCCAAAGCACCTCTTTTCTATGGCACAAAGTGTCATCAGAACACTCATTGCTGGTCTCTGTCAGGAGCAGTCCCACTGTGTTCTTCCCACTGTCCTGGCCTGGGGCAGGGGTTTGCTGGAGCACATGCTCCCCAGCTTGGTTGTGTGTATTGGCCTTCAAGTCAGCTAAGGGGGTTTTATCGTGTTTTTCTGCTCCTGTGCTGATCCTGATGTAATGCTAATATGGCTGGGCCAGCTGCTCTGAACAAGTTTATTGGCAAAACTGTTGATGGCCAAAGTGTTTCAGCGCTTTTGGTGCCAGTGGAATCATGCTGGGGCCATAAAAATGATGAGGAAAGGGATTATTAGCACTGAAACAAAGATAAGGCCTGCAAGCCAGGGCTGACAAGCTAGCGCTAAATAAAATCCTTGTAAAACAGCTCTCTTCAAACGGCACCCTTGGATTTCTTTATTTTTTTTTTTTTTATTTTAAATCTTTTACTGCTCACAGTCAGATCACTGTGAGCTGCCCAGCAGAGCAGCTGTCCAAACCCTGGATTAATTTTAAGGCTCTGCAGGCTGCATTTTATTTCCTGGTGCTAGTTATTCTCCTAAAAGTTGTGCACAGAGGGGATCTTGGCAGGTCACTGAGCTGCGACAGTACCCAAGCGACTGCTCTCGGCTGTGTGCAGGACCTGTGGTTTCCCTTCAGCCCATCGGATTGTTAGAGCAGGTCTTAGTACGGAAGGAAGACCCACAAGAAAGCTTGTGTAGCTGACTCCTGGGGACACGAAGGACTGGGACACTTGTCAGTAGGTAGGTAGTTGCAGGCAGTTCCATTGCTTGGAATCAAAGGTGGCTTGTTAGGTTCAGGGTAGACCTGACTAAAATTTAAAGGGCTGCCTCCTGGCAGAGGGCAAGACAAAGTGCTTTGCAGGATTTGTGCCTGGGAGAGCATCCACCGAGAAAAACACAGCATCCAGAGCACCCTTCTGCACCCGACATATCCCTGCTCGGTGTGTTGGTGCTTCCAGAGAGCTGTGCTGGAGATGCAGGGAGGCAGTGGGAGGCTGGTGTAAGATGGTGGGCTGAAGTCTTAGTGTTAATCAGACCCTCTGCAGACCTCACCACCTCCTGCTGCGAATGCCTCATCTTGGGAGTGCGGCCGTGTTCGTACGCCATGGAACGGCCGCCAGGGAGCAGACCCAGTGCACGGCCCTCCTTGCACAGTGGGTTTAAGGAGCAGTCCCAACTGCATGTCACAAGTGTTTAGGGTGTTGCTTTACTCATGGCTGGAAGGTGTCTGGGATGCCAACAAGAGGAGTGTGAAAAGCCTTGTAGGTTGGAAGGCTCCCTCCACAGCCAGAGCCTTGGATGAATGAAGCAGGAGTTGTTTTCTATACAGATCCTCCCAGGTTCTTTTCCTGGCTTTTGGATGCTCAGTTAGGAACTTCTAAATAGCTGCTCATTAAGGCTATCAGCATATAACTATGGAGGGGAAAAAAGGGATTGCACTACTATCAGGGTGTGACATCTGGACAACAGGAGAGGCAGTGGGTCCCTGTCCTTGTCAACCCGCCATCCTTTGGTGCATGTCCCCTCCCCTGCACTTCAAATTCAGAAAGATTTTTGCAGAGTTCATTCTAGATGGTTAATCTTTCAGAGGTGCCAGGCGCAGCTCTGGGTGGCAGAGGTGAGCATTGTGCAGACAGAGGCACATCAGGGCAGCAGAGCAGTGGTGGCTGTGTCTGGGCACGCTGTGGGGCTGGGAGGGGACGGTCTTGGGGACAGAGGGTGGCATGGGTGGTGGCTGAGCCATTGCAGATGAGCATGGGGGCACCAGGGCTGGTTCCTCCTTCCACGTGGGATTTTCCAGTGTGTTGGGTGGGTCTCTTCCTGGGCTCAGTGCCTGTTTCGTGCCACATCCCTGCAGCGATGCTGTCTCGCAGTGGCACTCTGGATCTGGTCTCCGATTGATGTGTTTGTGCCTTGAATAATCACAGCTTTCAAACAGCAGTTCCTGTGTTGTATGAGTTGACATTTGGAGAGGAGCAGCAGCAGCAGCTTATTACATTGAAAGTAGGGGAGGAGAAAAAAAAGATGCGATGCTAGGTAGTGCTGCGCTCTGGGTTGTCTCTTTGTTCGTAATTTTAAGCTTTCTGCCTTTCTTTTCTTTCTTCCCTCTTGTCCTCTTGGCTCTGTTGGTTTCAATTCAGTGCCTTTAGATCCCCTAGCAGGAACTTGCATGCATCAAACTGTCTTTATACCTTAAACAGCTTGGGGAGCTTGGGGAAGAGATGCTTTTGTTGAGACACAGAGGGTGGAGTGGCTGGTCTGAGGCTGCATTGTCCAGCACATCTCTCATCATATTCAATGTCAAGCCCACAGCCGTGCTGGGTAAACAAACTTCAGTCACTGTGTGGCTGGTTCTTACATTAAGACCTTTATTTGCTTTAAACGCTTGAAGCATTTCACCCCTCAGCCCTGGGGACCTGGTCATTCATGCCTGAAGATGGTGGGTATTCAGAAACCAGTGACAAATGATCTTGCCTTGGGAAGAGGCTGCAGGAGAGGGACAGTTTCTGAAGGCACTTCTGTGAGATGTCCTTTTGGGCTGCAGTTCCTAAAAGTTGATCTTTTGTAGAAAAACTGAGCAAGAAGGTTTTATTCTTTCTTTGTTACAGCTTTTGAGAAGCAATGTTGACTGTGGGTTGGGAGGCAGAGCAAACTCCTGATGCAAAGACGAGACTGGCAGCAAAAAACATGAGGCATCCAACCTGCTTGGAAAGGAGCTGAGCAGTGATATTATGGAGAAGTTTCCTATTGTGTTTTGTTATTTTTCTCTTTTGTTGTGATGAAATGCGGTCAGTCCTGCTCTGGGAGCACCAGCTCTCCTTGATGCCAACTGTCATCTGCCACCATGGCTTGCTTGGCATGGGTGAAGTTTTGTGTCTGGGTGCTCCAGCCCTGCAGCACTGCACTGGGCCTGCTGATGGTGATGGGCAGAGCCCGAAGAGACAGAGCCCTGCTTTCTGTCCTGGGTTTGGCTGTTGGTTTGCTCTCGGCTGTGCCGTAAAGAGGTTCCTGGAGGAGGAGAGAGTAGTAAATCCTTCTGCAATTTGCGACATTGATGGTGCCTCAGTTTTCCTATTCACAAAGCAGGATTTATGATCACCACCAAGCACAGGGCGTGCGAATACCTGCCGGAGGGAGGTGTGATACTGGTCTGTGGCAGTAATGGCAGCAGTGAGAACTGTGTGTGGTTCTGACTGTAGGATTTTTATTCCTTTTTTTTTAAAAAAAAACAACAAACAAACACAACAAAAAACAACCCAGAACATTTTCTTTTAGTGTGGAACATGTTGTTGGACTTGGGGTGATGAGGCATGAGTGAAATTTTTTACTTCTTTTTAAGTAACAATTTTAAGTGGATAACCCCATTACAGGTAAATGTCAGGAAGTTTTTAAGTATTAGGATTTTGGTCTGCTGATAAGGACAAGAGGAAATGTCCTCAGATTCTGCCACGGGAGGTTTGAGTTGGACATGAGGAGCAATTTCTTCTCCTTGCGGGTTGTCAAGGGCTGGCCCAGGCTGCCCAGGGCAGTGGTGGAGTCCCCATCCCTGGAGGGGTTTCAGAGCTGTGGA